>CAIGRE010110968.1:0-11711 GCA_903798275.1 Fraxinus angustifolia subsp. syriaca | reverse complement strand
CACTCGAGTATGATCATAAACACTGGTGGATTTAGAAATCCAGGTGAGCGTAATGTAAAGAAAAAAATTCCAATGGAATTGGAACGGACCACCACAAGGATCGTTGAGTACTGACTCCGTCTCTGGTCACGAGAAGTATGCTAAATTACATGAAACGTAATTTAAAATTTCTTTCGATAATTTTATTATACTCTATTCCCTTCAAATGGCGAGTCTTAATTATACCACGAATTCTAAATACGCTTCACTCGAGTATGATCATAAACACTAGCGGATTTAGAAATCCAAGTGAGCATAATGTAAAGAAAAAAATTCCATTGGAATCAGAACGAACCACCACAAGGATCGTTGAGTACTGACTCCGTCTCTGGTCACGAGAAGTATGCTAGATTACATGAAACGTAATTTAAAATTTCTTACATTGTTCTACTTGTCTTTGAATGAGGTAATTTTTTAATTTTATAAGTTCGTACTATATTTATTCATAATTAATGAAACATATCGTCTTGAGTTGTTTAATTACCCACAAAACAAAATCCAAGCAAGAACAAGAATTGAGTATCTTCTTTCTTACGTAAAAAGTATGGGTTGTGGTCAATAATGGACTGGTTTTACTTCTTTCTTGGTTAAAAACAGGGTACAAAAACTTTTATGCACGGGACAATTGGACTTTGGCAAAGGTGTCTCCTTTTGGTCTGACACTTGGTAAATTAGTGATGGTGTCTAACTTTTTAGGTTGTGTAGTCATCTATTTTCAACGACAAACAGTAAGGTTTTTAGTCCCAATATATTCAAGAATCACGCTTTTTTTGACATAAAATTTGACATAATGTCACGTAACATCGTATCGTTAGACTGTTTTAAACACAGTCAACTTTCATATAGAATGGGACTCAAAATTTTGATTTAAATGTTAGAATATCATGACTACATCATGTGAAGGGTAGAAAATCTAACCCAATTTTCCCTACTTCAAAATATCTTCTATTTTAAAACTTGAATAGACTATATGATTGGCATAAGACTTGTATTTTCAAAAAATAAGCATTCAGTTGCTTAACAACAAACAATGATGTGAAATTAATTAATTTATTATCTTAAGTTTTACATGACAATTAAGATTATCATTTAAATGTCACATCACCGATTAAATGTAAAATGTACTAATGAATACACTATTAAAAATATACCTTCTAAAAACTGAAACATAAAAATTTAAGAATGTTACTAATCTAGATTGACAATCATCATCAGGCTATGTGCCTATGTCACAACATATTTTTCAACGAAGTTGTGTAATGCCGAAAGCATCTGGGAATGGGCGGAGTAACGTGTGGGAATCTGTTGAATGGTTCGAAACGGACGATGCCCCCGACAGTTACCTTGGATTTGGTAAACTGAACACTAACTCGATCCCTTACTTGACCAATAAGAACCTTTGTTTTACAAATTGTATCTTGGACGTTGGTCAATAAGCAATAGAACCATGATGATTAATTCACTAGTAAGTTAATATGTGATTATGGTTTCTTTATATATTTTACATATAAATTACACTAAGTCAAGTCAACTCATCCAACTAACTAAAGAAAGACTTAAATCATTATATAGCATTAAAAGTTAAAACACAGTTGTTACCAGTTAATCCATAATTAACTACCTAATTACAACGCTAGCAGCAGTCCTTTAATGATTCTTATTAAAGTCAAAAGCGGCCCACAATCTCTGTTTCGAGTTCAACGTTAGGTTACCTGTGTAGAAGACATTCTCAGATTCTCAAATCATTTCTCATCCACTTTCCCATTCTTGTCTACAATTGCCGCAAACTTGTTAGCATTCAATTCAATCGATGTAAATGGATCACACCTTGAAAATGCTACGAGTCATCTGATTGTGTTTGTGTTAAAAAAATTACCCTAATCGGGTGCCAGAGTATGTCATCATCCCGTCCAAATGGCCCAACAAACTCTTAACAACTACGTCTAATAGAACCCACATTTAAAATCATGCTGTGAAGAGTCATAAAGCAAGCCTCTCACAAGTAGTTTAAGATACAATTGGATCGCTAGACACACTTTAGGCAAGGTACAATCCAGTATGAGTCGTGCTATAAGAACCCACAACACACATGGATCAATCCTACGAGCTCATCGATCCTGTAGATTCACTTGCCCCAATCGTGCGGGGTGAATTCTCTGAGTGACAGTGAATAAAAAGGTCACATCCAAGGTTACAGCAAGTTGGTTCACCAACTGGTGTTGCCATTGAGAAATAAAGCAAGTGGAAGTGGAACGCCGAAAGGGAAGCAGTCTCAAGTGCTAAAGGTGTTAAACCATATTAGTATTTAGTCAAACAAAAGTAGTGGCAACTGTTGAAAGGTCTATTCATCTTATGATTTACAATTATTCAACCTCATGTGACATATCCACTCATGCATAATCATTCCCCCTTCATCTTTCATCATGCAACTGTTTTACCCAACAAAATTATCTAAACAACAAACAACATAAGCCTTACAAAGGTATATACAACATTCAACCAATGATAGAATACAGTTTAGCAACATAAACATTTCCAAACAAAGAAGGCTAGTCTAATATGAAATGCACTAGATAACTAGCATTAACTGATTGACGCTCTATCTTCACTGGAATTATTCCGCGTCAATAGGGCGGTGGAGGATATGGTGGTGGTGGATACGTACCTGTTATGAAGAAGTAGAATAAGTCTTTTGATCAGAGTATGCTATGTGAAAAAAAAAGGCTATAAATGAAAAAGATTTTACCTGGAGGGTAATAGTGTGGGTTCTGAGGTGGTGGCGGATATGGTGATGGAGGATATCCAGAAATTGGCGGGTAAGATGGTTGGTAAGTAGCCGGCTGAGAATGGTAAGGCATAGGAGGGTATCCTGCTGAGGTAGGAGGATATGAAGGATAAGGAGATGGTGCCGAGTAGCCATTTGCTGATGGATTGTATGATGAAATGGTTGATGGAGGTGCAGAAAAGGGAAGGACCTGAGGTACCGGTGAGGCCCCAAACGGTGGAGCTGAAGGAGCATAGCTCAATGCTGGCTTCTAAAATATATCAGATGAAGAAATATTCGTTAGTAACAAATAGTTAATATATAATAGTGGTTACAAGCTGTGGAATTTATTCAGTGTGGGAAAATAAGATTTTTGAAAATTAAAAGAAGAAGAAACGAACTTACATTTGCATTAGAATAGTGCATTATCAGTCGAACTTCTCCAGAATGTCTGTAGATGATAAAAGGACACATTAAATATCTAAATTCTAATTAAAGAACTCTGGCAATTTCAAAGTTCTAAAAGTGTTCATTATTAAGTTACAAGTGGCAAGAGCAAATACTATTCAATCAGCAATTTGTTCTATTAATATGATGTGTCAATTTACATTTTTTTTAGGGACGGGCCATCACATTACACGTTATTGGACATCAAGAATCAATTCACTGAAAATAAAATGGTCCACTAGGAAATGCTCCTCTTTTAGGGCACCTAGGTGAAGTTAGGTGACAGCGCACATAATTGAAATGCTAATTTCCTGGAAAGTGTCCAGTTGATCCCTTCATGCTATGTACCTTCTAAATAATGAACACCCATATGTAGAGTTTTTGGACATGCTATGTAGAATCAACAGTTGAAAGCCAACCCATCAATCTTGCACGAGAGATGGAGACAAATATATACCGTGGCAAACTAGCTTCTCTAGTTTCATGATCAAGGACTAAGTAAATCACTGAAACTCCCTATGGTGAAACAGAAATATAAAGAAATACTTAATCCAACCATTTTAAAGTGATCCCTTCCTTTCCCTCTCATTTCTTTTCAAAAAAAAGGTACATAATGTCCCAATGATAAATGTTCGTTCTAAATTGTCATATTTCTTTCATGACATCTGTTAGGTTCCTTCCCCCCAATTACCATCAGAATTCACCAGCCAGTGAAAATATTCACTTCCCAGGGGTTGCAACATATACATATACTTCAGCCATTTTATACCAATGTCATCCTTTTTCCTTTCCAAAATAAGCATACAAATTTTACTCCTGCTTCCAAGAATCATTGACACTGTTAAATTCATTTAAAATTATCTTTTGTTCTCCTCAAAATACAATGGCGATTTTCCTTTCACATAAATAGACTGCATAAGACTGAGTATAACAAGATGAACTTTCAGTGAGTGTTAGACCTATGCCTATCCAACATAGGCTACCCAAATTTTAATTTGTTAAAATTGAATCCCTCTAATAGAAAAACAATGGCTCTAACACGCGTGATGAATATTTGCAGTTTGTGTCTGTGATGATCTAGTATATAAAGTTTCATGCGAGGATATTTAAAAGGAACAATGTGATGATTCGGCTCAATAATCATAAAATAGAAGTCCATAGTAGTTCTGGAGGAATCCCTAATTTATAGAACTGTAGAAATCGCTATTCTTGAAACACAAAAGGGGAAAAAAAATATGAACGTACAGAGCAAACACTTGATGCCATCAACAAAATTAAAATGTAGTTCTGTTTAGTAAATTATTACCTGCCCTTCTTGTCCTGAAGAGGCCACAAGCTGTCGTCATAACCCTGAGATACAACTTTGTGCAATTGAACCCTAGAAACACCAAATCAAATATCAAGACTCAGCATACAAGAGAAAATCTTTTTTAAAAAATAAACAAAGAAGCAAATTCAGTCATGAATTAAATTCGTAGAGTCCAAGATAATTACTTTCCACTGCCAATGAAATCATCATAAGTTAAAGTATTGCTATTCCAGACGATAACGTTCAACTCTGGCAACCCTTCTATCAACGTAAACACGAATTTCTCTTGAAACGTAGGGTTTTTCCCACCATCTTCACAAATTTCACCCGAAAAATAATCAAACATCAAAACCCATATATTTTTTGATGAAACCACCAAAATAATTCAATAAAAAAAAGTATATTTGCATAAATATACGTATAACATACCTGTACAGGTACGCGTACGGTATTTGGTGCTAGCATATTCGAGACAAACGTAGGGATCTTGCCTTGAAATCCATTCCGTGTCTTTCAATTTGGTACAACCAACAACTGTAATCCATAATTTAGAAAAAAAAAAATACATATTTTTCAAACAATTAACACATAATTTCACAAGAAACTAAAATTAAAAAGATAACGTACCTGTGATTTCGATTAGTTGACCTTGAATTCCAGAAAACGACATGGGAGGGAGGATGAACAGAATTAAGGTTTTAATGTTGTTTTTGTAATTTTATTTTGGACAACGAAAAAAAAAAAAAGGGTGCCCTTTTGAAATTAAAAGAAAATTACGTAATTCATAAAAAGGGTTGACGGAGGACAGACTCTAGTGTAAAGGGCATTAATCTCGTAGCACAGTCTCAATGACACCCTGTTGACAGGGATTTTAAATTGTCCCACGTGTGTGGATTAGTAATTGGAGGGAAAAAATAACACTTGAGAGGGGAAGAGGTTAGACAGTAAAGTGAGGGAGTTGTTTTGCCACTTACCCACGGCAGAAAATTGGGAGGAAATTCATAAAATTCTCCGAAACTGAAAATGTTAGAATCCGATTTGGGGTAAAATTATTTGGCGTGACATCTCCGACAATTGAAAATCAGGAAAATAACACAGAAGAAATCCATAAAATTTTCCAAAAGTTGAAAATGTTAGAATTCGATTTGGGGCAAGATTATTTGGCGTCACTCCGACGGCCACCGGTCTAGTCAAGGGAAGAAAAATCTGTTAATTAGTAAGTGATTTTTCCCCGAAATAGTTTCTGATGTTTCTCTGTAAGGATATTTATATTCTTTTGTTTTTCTCCTTGCTGCCAGGTGCTTTGACTCAAATTTGCTCAAGGTCCCATTTCACGTGGTAACCCTTGATCGCCACTATTTTCATGTATGACTAACTCACTTCGGTGACCATTTCCTCATATTTCATTTCCTTCTTAAGTAATAGTTTCCGCAAGAGAGAGAATTTGAAAGTTTCTATCCTGTACAGATTACTTTCTTACCTAAAAGAGAAGGATATGCTTATGAGGAGCTTACTTGGGGGTAAGTGATTTTAAAAAGTTCATACCCCAACGTTTCATTTTTGCATTCAAGGTGGTTTATAAGTTATGATATGGGGATGTATATGGAGGATTGTGAGGATTAAGAAAGCAAAAAGTGAAAATCTTATTCTCTGCTAAAAACGATCGATTCCTCATTTTTTTCCTCAATATAAATTCTTCTATTATACATGTTTTTTGAGTTAGACTAGATGACCTTTAAGTTTACCATATACTAAATTTTCATTATGTTATAATTTTGTTGATAAGCATATGCACCATGTTGAATTGAAGAACGTGTTCGAGAATAATATGTTAGCCACCATCGTAGTGTTATTAAGAATGTGATTGATTATGTTATTGCAGCCGAAGAAATTATGGATGAAATGCCAAACGAGCATGATGATGTTTTGGTGGAAGAGGATGATGAGAATGGGACGGACTCTGTTAACATAGTAGAAGGTGAAACCTCATTGGGAGACGGTGTGATTGTACCTGAGGTGGGTATGCAGTTTAAGGATTTGAATGATATGTTTGACTTGTATAAGAAATATGCGTACGCCGTTTGTTTTTCCGTTAAGAAAAGAAACTTGAAAAGGGGAGACGATGAAGAATTGAGATATGTGACAATGACATGTACATGTGAAGGTCGAAGAGTTGGTAATACTAGCGAATCTTTGAAGTCACAACCAACAATTCAGGTGGGCTGTAAAGCTAGAATCTCTACATCTACATATAATTATGGAGTCTGGAGAATTAACACGGTCCACCTCAACCACAATCATAAAACTAGTTAGTCGAAGTCTAGGTTATTTCGATGCAATAGAGAGTTAAGCGCACATGTGAAACGCAAGCTACAAGTGAATGATTCAGTAGGAGTTTCATTGCATAAAAGTTACAATTCTACAGTCGTAGAAGCGGGTAGTTATGAGAACATGAGTTACATGGAAAATGATTGTCGAAATTACATTGAAAAAGTGAGACGATTAAGAATTGGAGAAGGAGATACCACAGCAATACAACCATATTCAAAAATGCAAGCACAGTGCTCGGGATTTTACTTGAGCATGAATTTGGACGAGGATTCGTGGTTGAGGAATATATTTTGGACAGATAATCGCTGTAGGCAAGCGTACAAGGAATCCATCGATATTATTATATTTGATACCACTTACCTCACAAATAAGTATGACATGCCTTTTGCCCATTTTGTTGGCGTCAATCATCACGAACAATCTACACTGCTTGGTTGTGGTTTGATATCAAATGGAGACACAAATACTTTTGTGTGGTTGTTTAGAACATGGTTTCAGTGTATGTACGGTAAAGCACCGTTTGAAATAATTACTGATCAAGACAAGTCAATGCAAAATGCAATTCATATCGTTTTTCCAAACACAAGGCATAGACATATTCTGAAAAAGCTGCTTGAGGATTTTGGATACCACGATGATAAGGCATCGATATTTCGAGAAATACACGCATTGGTTTACGATTCGCAGTTTTCTCAAGAATTCAAAGAAAGTTGGGCTACTTTCATTGATACTTATGCCTTGCAGGACAATGATCTAAATGAAAATAGAGGTCGTTGGGTTCCTTGTTTTTTGAAGACTAGTTTATGGGCAGAGATGTCAACAATACAAAGAAGTGAAAGTATGAATGTATTCTTTGGTGGGTATATCCATTCCAAGACCTCATTAAAGCAGTTCGTTGAACAGTATGAACGGGCATTGCATAATAAAGTCGAGAAGGAGTTCCAATCTGATTTCAAGTCATTTTCACAAATGTTACCCGTGCGATATATCAAGAAATGGAGCAACAGTTTCAATTAGTTTACACAATTTCAAAATTCAGGGAAGCTCGGGAGAAGTTCACGAGAAAGGTTTACTGCGATAGCATATCTACTTCGGAGGGGCATTTTGGGACGATGTACGAGGTAAAGGAGGATATCATGTATGAAGGGCGCCGCAAGAAAAAAAATTCTTCATCTCATTGGACAAACAAAATTGTAATATTATTTGCAGTTGTACTTGTTCGAGTTTCAGGGAATAGTTTGTCGGCATTCAATTGCATTATTGATTTGTTGCGACGTCAGATCACTTACGGAAAAGTACATACTACGGAGATGAAGGAAATATGTAAGTAAAGCACACATCGAGGTGGTAGTGAATTAGTATGGTTTGGTTAGTTCTCCTGAACAGTTGAGGTACGACGACGTATGTTGTGCTTAGTGGTGCCAATCGAGCCAGCGGCTCGGTCGCTCGGCTCGTACTGTAGCGGCTCACAAGCCGCTCGGGCTTGTAAAAAAAGAGCACGAGTCGAGCAGGCCGGCTCAATAGGCGAGTCGACCCCGCTCGGCTCGTTTTTGACGAGCAACTAGTCTAATATTTTTTAGAAGGATAGTTAAAAAAAATTCAAAAAAGGCGAGCCCAATCCGAGCACCTCAGCTCGCTACAGTACGAGCTCGTGGGCCGAGCCGAACTGAAGCTCTGCTCGTTTTATAACGAGCCACGAGCTGGAGCTCGAGCTCGAGCTCGTGGGCAACGGTTGGCCGCCACCCTTAGTCGCGCTTTCACGCAAATGGTAGATCTTGCTGCAGATGATGAAGATCGATCACGTGTGATTATGGAATTGATAAAACTTCAATGTAAAGATCTTATGACGTCAAAAAGTCGTGTAGTGGTAGCAATGTCATCTCGTAGCATACTATTCAATTAGTTGATCAGTGCAACGACTCTCAAAATAATGCTAGCGTAGCGTAACTATACGTGATCCAAAATCGTCGCGCATAAAGGGGGCACCGAAGAAACTTTAGAGAAAGGGTCCATTAGAATCGAGTTATAAGAAAGCTAAGATATGCGAACACCTTAGACTATGTGCTTTTGATGTGCCGAAAAATTAACACTAACTACGTTCGATCCATATTTAGGGCAGTTCGACATCAAGCAAAGGGAAGCGTTCGAGAATGAGGCAACAATATTCTGTAACGACACCATGCTCATATTTACATTATTCAGTGTCGACAACATTCCTGTTACTATAGTATCCCATCGCAAGGCAATTATCCCTTTCGAGTTTGATCCCTCCTTCATGGGGAAATATTATATAGAGTTTACAAGATAAGAACGGTGGAATACATTTAAACTTCAGATGTGTAGTTATTTTATGTAATCACATTTAATGTTCTCATATATTGTAGGTGCAGCAATGCCATACTACAACCCTTAATTATCGGACCAAGGTGGCTTAGGCAACTCATGTTGGTTTATTCTTGTTGACAGAATTGTCCATCCATGCAAAGAATAGAAGTAAGAAAATGATTATAATATTTTCTATTTATAAAGGGGGATTTTTTTCTTCTGTGCATTTGTTTCACTAGACTATGAATGCATGGTGACTTAATTTATTCAAGGTATGAGTTTGATGAATATTCTTATGGTGCTTGTGTTGTAAGGGAGGAGAGAAATTAAGCTAGTTCTCAGTTCCCAACAAAAATGGCTTGTTTGTCAGAATTTTCGAGCTTATTCTACTGTCCATTTTTCCTCGGTGGATGAACGAGTCCGATGTTGAGTCACTCATTCTTCATCTTTTTCTGCTATTAATTACATGGACGCTTTTGAGTCTCATTGCCCCTGGCGTTTTGGAAAAGATCAATTGTTGATGTTCTTGTTGTTAAACTCAAATTGAAAGATTTTCAGACAAAACGAAATGAAATCCAGTAAGATGACATTACAAGGAGTATTGTTGCTATATGAAGTTATTCTTTTGAGAGTATGGATAGAGTTGGATGAGAATTGTAGAATGATAAATGAATGATATCGACTATAATGGTCTCATATCACTAATTTTGTCCAATATCATTTATAGAATTATCTTTTAATTGTCCTCATATTTCACCTACTAACAAATGGAAAACTCATAAGTACTAATTCTCATCCATCACGAGAATTATCATTATATCAACAATTAATCATTTTCATGCACTGCAACTTCAACAATAGGTTGAGCTTATTTAAGCGCTTGTGAAATTTGGAACTTATTTAATTAATCCAAAATCAAATCAATGGACCACAATCATCTTCATGATAAACAAAATAAATAAGGAAACTCCATATGAATATAATCACTCTTTTAACACATGACATAGTAATCTAACACTTTAACAACTCTTGTAAGTAAGAAGATACAAATGTGCAGGACAAATTGTTTACAAACATAGTTCACATAGATTCGGTCATAATAATCCTACATATACAAAAGTTCATGTAATCATTTGATTAATGACTACTAATCAAGGCAACCCATCCACTCATGTATTCGACTTCGTGCTACCTTTTGCCTTGCATAGAGTCACGTTCATCGAAATCTAAAAGTCTACATCATTCAGGTGAGATTGGAACATGTGTGACATATCGTCAACTCTTTCGGCCACCGCATGGTTAACTGAGAAAGTGCTACCACTAGACGATTCACCGCTTTGATTTTTCCTTGGCACCCAATCCCAAAACCAAAAACCACAATGTCACTACAACAAAGAAATAATCACCCTTTATTTGCAGTCTCCTTCTCCACCACGAAACACTTCTCAAATCCATGCTTGCATGATAGATATCGACGTTTCCGTCGGCATTCGGCAAAGTAGTGGCTTTAAGATCTACAACTATGACATATTCCAATGTTCCTTCCGACCATTATGCGATGGGAATAAACCACATAGCATTGTTAACTCCAGCAAACGCTAATTCGACATATCAATTCACACAACGACAAGAAACTAAATCACAATTCAAGGGAAGAAACACTCAGCAACTATCATAATGAACATACGAACTACAAAGTAGACACATAAACAAAACGTGTTTCCATGATGATTGAAGATGAAAAACAATGACACTTAGACAAGATTCGTAATTCCATAACAAAAGACACCTTCAGAAGACTCAATTTAATGACATTTTCTTCTTCATCCACTAGCATGAAATTCCCCAACAAAAACTGTCAACATTTCAATCATGTAGGTCAATAGCATTTGAACATATTCCAAATCGTGATAGCAAAAAAACCTATCCTGCCTCAAATCGGACGAAAAAACCCGCCCCGATGAGTTGGCAGGGCGTGGATCGAAGTCCCGCCTCGGGTCATGGGGCGGGGCGGGGAGGGGGTGCCCTACCCTGAACCCATCCCGTGAAGAATTAAAAATAATAATTAACTACAAATTTTTTTAAACAAAATTAGTTAACTGTAAATTTTTGAAAAAAAATAATAGTAATAAACGGGGCATGAAACATGGAAAGCCCGTGTCCCCAGCCCCGCCCCGTCTAAGTTAGGTTGGGGCGTGGGGCGGGAGGAGGAGTAGTGTGGAGGGGCGAGGCGGGGGTGTTGCGCCCATTGCCATATCTAATTCCAAACAAAATCAACAAACAATATAAGATACTAAACAAGAATTTAATAACCCAGCTTCATTGTGTTAGTTTGATGCTCTTTTAAAGCAAGTATATTACAATGACATTATGAATTAACGTTTTCTTTATTCGCGTGTTAGAATTTGCGATAATAATCGAATGTTCTATGATTATATGAAATATAACAAATTGTATACTCGACGTTTCAGTATAGTGAGACCCAATTCGTTGTAT
>CAIGRE010110852.1:0-10714 GCA_903798275.1 Fraxinus angustifolia subsp. syriaca | reverse complement strand
CACTTTACAATTTCCTTTTATAATATTTATAAAGTGCTATATTATCCACAAAGCTAATTGAAAATACTAAACCTCTCGAAGATTAGAAGACTTGTAACCAAAAGAAGCATCTTTCGCAAACTCTGTTTCACCAGCAGGGATGAGTCTAGGGATGCAATGTTCCATACAGTGTTAATGCTAGGCAACTCAACTATCAAGCTTAACTATGAAGCACGTTTAAATAAGATTTACAAATCACTAAAAAAGGTAATCTTGAGTAAAAAAAAAAAATCAAGCATGTTTGGAAAACTTAATTTTAGTTTACAAGTTACTTGTATCGAATGAAAGTCTTACCTTATTCTCAGAACAAGTAACCTAATTGTTTCCAAATTTGACAAATAAAATAATTTCTTATTTAAAAATTACATGTAAATTTACTCGTAAGTAAAGACATCAGAAAGTGACCTCTTTTATATAATATGAAAGCTGGCAACAAAGCTTTTTAAGGTTATCCAAACGTGGTCCAATATAATTTAGGAGAAAACAACAAAAAATAATACCTATCAGAGTCTGCAACATAGTGTACATCGCCAATAGTGTACCGGCCTCCTTGTAGAAAGAAAGGGCAAATTATCCATGCATCCATCTCACCAATTACAGAAACAGCAGCATCTGCTTCCTAGTTATATCAAAATCAATGCATTCACGCATGTCTGGAATGAAAATGTCTAAAGTAACATCCTCTTTATCATCAACATCCTTACCTCTGGGAAATGACCGCGTAAAGTTGAATCCCCCCTCAGAACTACTGTGTAGTCAGTGTTGCTCACTGTCTTTGCTGCGGTAGACAAGTTCCTGCAGATCTCTGCTACTAATGCACTAGCCTGTAGAATGGAGAACCCAAGAAAATGACCTCAGGTGGAATAAATATTGGCTTGCTTGAGTAAAATAGATTTTTGATGAGATATTTACCTTTTCAGAACTTAATGCCCTGGAATTTGTCAAAATGAAAAAGCATTTTGGCCTTCTATTGAACTGATCAACAAGTGACTCAACACTCCTGAAAAGAAGACATATCGTGCAACAACTTATATGCTTATTCAAGGACTTAGTTAAGCTTTCACCATCTATTTTATAAGTCACAAGTAGAAACATAATTAAGGAGTGACTCACCATTCTGTCAAAACCTCAACATCATGCACAGTTTGAGTCCCAGTTGGATCATCATCCAAAACAACCAAAGTTTTCACGTTTTTCAGGGTTAGTTTAAGTATATCCTCAATGGGATCTTCTGGCCACTCACATGGAAGAGATTTCAACACAGACTCTTTACTAATAAACTGAGATTTCCCTTCGACCTTGACTCCAGTGAGTGTCTCGTAAACCTGCATAATAACAGGAGTTGACAGAAAAGAACTCAAATTTTCAATTCGAATATATTACATTATTATATCATTAGCTATTTGAAAAGAATATGGTTCTGATAGTTAATTTAACTCTAAGCTAGAGAAAAGTTCACAAAAAACAATGTTGTTAAACACAGAGATCAGGACCCCATACCTTTACTACAGCGGAATCATCTATTCGACCCCACCCAGCAGCCGAACCTACTCCATGAAAAATTGCAGGCTGGATTCAGTTAATAACTTTGAGGTTCTAAAAGGGACATCATGTACATTTTTGGGCCAAAATTTTCCAAGTACAATTAGAAAGCATACGGATGAATTTCAATATAGGACAACAAACGAATCTAAGATGCTTTGTATCTCTAGTTTTTTGAAGAAACCCAGAATGGGAAAAAACAAAGGAAAAGATTCTGTCTAAGTAAAGATGCTTTGGCAGTAACTTTTATCCATCTATTATTGGAAATATTTATATTTCCAAATCATTAAGAAACTTTAGAAAAAGACAAGGATAGTACAGTTATCAGGAGTGACTGTAATCATATTCATGTTCTGCATTAGCCAGATATAAACCTAGTGTTTTCCTTTTTGTGACTTGAGTATGGTTGATGCTACTTCATGTGCCTTTACTAGTAGTTCAATCCAAGTTTGAAAGCATATAAAAGAAATCCATAGATGTAAACCTGTAGATTTATAATAGCTAATCGAGATTTTTCACCCCTATGTTCGTTGTCCTCGTGAAACACAAAATTTCTAGAAGGTGCTGTTTGAGAATAATCAGATATTTCCAGGTTGCAGACTATGTAAATTTCCCTATTTCTCGAATAATTTGAATAACGTGCTAGTTTTATAGCCCGATTAATTATTAAAAAAATAAAATACAAACGAGCTCATAAATTAACAAGTGTTTTTTTTTTTTTCTTTTAGTCTTGGCTATTGGTTTGAGCTACCAGCAACACTGAAATTATGATTTCCGATGAGAGTAAAACTTGTCATTCAACCTAATAACTAACATAAAGTGATATAGCTTCACAAAACAATCTCATTCCAGCCCACCTGACAAGAAGAGTTGATGTGCAACACTAGAAACAAACAGTGGAACTCTACGAGATGAACATTCCCGAGAAACAATGCCCTGTAAAATAATTATGATCACAAAACTTCTGAATTTATAATATGTAATTATCTGATAACAAAGAAAAAATAACTTCAGACAAAATCAAGAAGTCCGTTTCTCTTGATTAATATCAGTCTTACCAGATCCTTCACAAAGATATCAAGTGCGGATAATGGCGTATAATCATTATCCACCATGTGTGGAGCACGGTTCTCAAACATCCTGCGGTAGTTTTAGTTTTTAATTATAACTTCAATCTATTGAGAAAGTCTCACAAAATTCAGATTTTCAGCTATGAGGATAAATCATTATATATCCCATGAAAATAGAACAGCAAAAATCTAAGTTATTTGTCAAGAAAATCGAACAAAATCAATTTCTAAGAATCAGAACAATTTTCAATGACAATCAAATGAAAACCAAAATAAATGCTTTTCTGAGTGCATCACACATACCATGATGTTCCAGCACTGTGTGTAATGACATCAAACAACAATCTCGTATGAAGACCTAATCG
This sequence comes from Fraxinus angustifolia subsp. syriaca, assembly GCA_903798275.1. Taxonomy (NCBI): domain Eukaryota; kingdom Viridiplantae; phylum Streptophyta; class Magnoliopsida; order Lamiales; family Oleaceae; genus Fraxinus; species Fraxinus angustifolia. The sequence goes on along the minus strand of CAIGRE010110852.1, from coordinate 7,698 downwards.
AGCTCCAAATGCCATTGCCTCAGCAGCCGATGCAATATGAACTCCAGCAAGTAGCTGATTGATCATTTTTACACCACTAGAATATAACAAGTAGAAACAAAAATAAATTTACAGGTGTATGCTTTAAGTAAACTAATGAGAACAAATACATCCCAAGATCACAAGACGTGCATGCCAATAGCCAGAGAAATTTGGGCCTAGCAAAAAAACCAAGATCCAGGAAAATACAAACATACCTTCCAGCTCCACAACCTCCTTTTATAACATAAAGCTTCTCACTTAGTGCTGTACAAAAGGCAGCCAATAAATCACTTATCAAATGAATTTCCAAAGATAATAAATCAGCATTTATATTATATATTATAAAATAGTAATGATCATGTGTCTTTTCCACCTGAAAGAACTGAACCACCATGCTCCAGAGCTTCATCTGTACCTGACGCCATTATCTGCCATAAATATTATCACTCCATTTAATAATGTCACTGTTGATATGGTAAATATTTAAGGTGGTTTTCCTTAAAACTGAGATGTGAGTAATATAACATTAAATACTCATACAGTAAGCGTTCCATCGGCAGCTCTCTTGACGCCACCAGAGACAGGAGCATCTACCAACTTCAAATTCTTCTTTTCATCTGAAAAATTTAGATGCAGTTATGATAACAATAAGCATGTGCATAGCTAAGCGGTCAGAAACCCAAATCTTGGGAATAATCACAAGATACACTAAGCTACAAAAAAAAGTTCATTATTGGTTAATCATTAAGAATTGAACGCATTTATTCATGGAAAGGATATCGTATAAGAAATAGAATCACTTACTTTGCAATCTTCTCTCTAGTTGACTGATAAATGCTGGAGAAACAGTGGATGACAGGATAATAGATGCTCCAGTTGGAAGGGCTACAAACATCAAAGAGGCAGTGAGTCCTGTCATCAAAAATATTCCAGAGGAAACAAACATTCTGATTTCTCACCTCCCACAGCACTATGATCACCATATAGAACACTTTCAGCTTGAGATTCATTTGTAACCATCACGACCAGTACATCAACATCTGGAAACAAAGATACGTTGGAAATAACATTACCGATTTACCACTACTAACTCAAATCAAATGGCAGTCTCTCTCCAAGCCTGTAGCCTATTTTCACTTCAAAAGAGAATATGATGAACTGGTCTAATCACAATCCTTGGTGTTTTAGTGGAGCCTATAACTGAGTTCAATCATGATATTTTAAGGATGAAAATGAATTATGTAAAAGACTTAAGAAGACAAACAAAGTAGTAAGTGCCATCGACACTCATTGTCCCTTTAGACGAAATTGAAAATGATACTTTTGTTAGGAATTGGTTATTTTGGTTCCCACTAAATGAAGTTTGAATCTCCCAAAGGCCGCAAAATACTTTCATAACGAATCTTGCTAGCAACCTTGATCAGCCAATAATTTGGACCACATCCCACAAATAGAGCCAGAAATAATAACCATGAATGTTAGAGCAGTAAAACACATAATTTTTGGACAGATTAGACCTTTATATTCTTTGCAGTTTTCTTTCGTAAGTTTGCATGACTACCTTTTGATACTTCTGCCGGGGAGTTGCCTATCAAGCCACCTTCATTTGCAAATCGAGATAGTGTAGGCTTATAAACCTATTTGCCAAAGATGAAATTATCATTAATTCTAAGATCTTTCGCTACCGTTATTTAATCACAATACCAAATAATCAATCAGCAATTAGAGCTTCTAAGGCACAGATTCAGAGGTGCAAAAATGAAGCTGTCCATATAAAACAATGCCATTTCACTCGTGCAGTAGAGACAAAGTCAGAACAGGCTAAACACTCTCACGAGTCATAACAAGAGGCAATGCAAGCTCAGTTGGAAAGATAACCAGTAAGTAACATAGTTGATAAAAGAAGCAATAATGTCAGTGGCAGACCTATATTCTCAAAGGGGACATGACTCTCAAGTTTGAGAAAAATTTGCTGCTAATGCTTTTTATATACACAAAAAATAATAAATAGATAAATAAAATCTGATATTTTAATTCACCATAATCCTAAATTTCCATCATTGATTCCTCACGATATGTATTATGTGCCCTACATCTCATATGACTTTACTGAAGCCAATTACTAAGGTCAATAGTTGACTAATGTATTTCATGACCGTCGGTATTGGGTATTAATTATAAGTTTATCCTCTCAATTCTCTCTATCGTTTTTCCCACCTTGTTATGGATTTTGAGAATGATCTATGAATATGATTATTGTGATTATATTATCACTTAAAATTTCTGACTCAATATTGACATAGTTATTCGACATTTTTCAAGTTATATTGTTAATATAATTCTTATATTTCCATTTTTTAAAAATAGGTTTTCAAGATTTTAAACAGTTGATCTTCATTTTTTATTCACAAGTCATGTTTTTGCTACGAGTACGGATTTGGATCCAAAATTGGACTAGTTTTGAAAAGAATGCCAGTAGAGAACGATGGAAGCGGTTACTTCAAGGTCGCAGGAGAATGCCCATATCCTAGGTCATCAGAATATATTTTCCTCCTATTAATCTAAACCTCACTTATCAGCTCGCATCTGTATTCACATTTAGGAAGAAAATTTATAGAAACTTCTATAAAGATGTTATTATTATCAAATCCAGCAACTGACTTCATTTAGTTAGAAATCTTACATTTACACTTCTGTGAAAATTAAGTCATTCACACAGAAATAATACTTTCTAACAAGTTTAAGTCAATAAATAATAATGATTAGCTAAATTAGTGCACCCACAATGCCGTCCTGAACGAAAATAAAACCAAAAAACAGAACAGGAAAAAAAGTTGACATCTACAGTAAAACCTCTCTATAGGAATAACCTCCATGTACTCATAAAAATTATGGTCCCAACTTGGACCAGTTATAAATAAGAATAACTCAACATTGTAATAAATTATAATTTTTCTAGATCCTGTCATAAGAAATTAGCCTCCACATAGTATAATTATTATATATTGCATAATATTAGACTTTTAGAGAAAAACATTAAAGAGTATGAAATTTTAGAATTTTAAGATGACTTTTGCATATTTCCAACACAACATAGATATAAATACTAGTTTCTTGAAAGTATGTCCATCTCTTTTATCAATGTCTATACAATGAATTTGACATGCTCCATTAATTATTAATGTAATGCATACTTTACCTCTATACCACTTGAACTAAGGATAACCCAGTCAAAATAATGTAACTACACCTCTATTAAGTTATATAACTTCCTCAAGTAATAAAAGAGTTTGGTCCCAACATTCTAATACAAAGGTTCTACCATATATTCTTTTCCTTTTTTACTTTCACTTTCCGAAGCACAAAACAAAATCGGTTTCATTTTTACTATTTGTGTTTATTTTTTAGCATCTGATTTATGCTGGCAGATTTTTATATGAAAGCCTGAGTGAAAGAACACTCAGATGTAATATATACGTCACCACCATCCACAAGATGTAGATGATAACTGGAAATGCAGTTCATGGAAATACACATTCTTCACTTAATCATACATTTCTGTTAAGTATGAGGAGCTATGATAAAACATGATAGGCTGAATTAAATACTCACGTCGTAACCAACTACAGAAAAATTTGATTTCAGAAGGTGAGTTGCCATTCCAAAACCCATAGCTCCAAGTCCAATAAATCCAATTCGTTTCACAGTATCTGAATTGGTTGGCAATTTGTGAGCCAGTTCCCGAGGATCATAAATTTTCTCATTGGCTGCATCTATGACGTTCACTCCAGATAACTTTTCCCAGACCTGTTGGCACACAGTTATGGATGGAGATGGATATTTAGAACTTATATTTCTGAGATGAAAGAGCTTTGAAAGAATCTCAGTTAGCTTTCTGCTGTAGTAATACTTTAAGCAATGTGGCATCCTCGCTATCCTTCAATTTATGTGAAGATCCTGAAGGAAAGAGCATAAAAAGTGAAAACCAGGTTGCATTAGAATACTACATTCAATGTTTAAATATTAATAATACGAGTCCAAAATAAGTTTAATATGAGATGCGTTTGCTATACCTGCTAGAAGTTGCTGGTGAGCAACAGCTAAAAGTGGAAGAGGAAATATAAGTGATTTTGCCATATCCAGTACTGTCCCCTTAAATGCAAATAAAATCAATTAGGAAAAAGGAAATGTGGACTAACGAGTACTACAATGGATAATTTTTATCTAATTATTGAAATGGATTAGAGCATCTTCAAGAGACTCTATAAATACAAAATAATCTTTATTTTAAAGAGTTAATGTAAAATAAATCCAAGAGGCTCTCTATTTTAACTTTTTAAAATGGAGACTAGATTTGACTCCATATTTAAAGAGCCAAACTCACTATCTATTCTCAATGAACAATGATTGCATTTAATAAGTCACAAATTTCGATAATTACTTCTTAAACTATTCAAACCAAATTTAAATTGATTGGCCAATGACATATAAAAAATTATGTTAAATAAAATACGAGGAGAAATCAACAAATGTTTCTCGAGAAAATCAAAATGAAAAGCCAAAAAAGAAAGCATTGTTGGAGTGTATAAAATCTTGACTCTCTAAATTTAAAAATGCTCTCTATAATGCATAAGATACTCTTTATAAATAAGAGTCTCTTGGAGATGCTCTTAGAAGCTAAATCAACAATATGTTTCATTTTTCAATTTTGTGATTGTTTTTATGCTATTCTCCATATATTTGAATTTGATAAATTTTCAAATATGCAGACACAGAACAAGAGACAAAGAACAGGTTCCCTTTACAGTCACATTTCCACAGCCATCTCCCCATCCCAAAAAGGGGACACATTTCATTTTAAAGAGAACGGGTTCAAAGATACAAAAGCAATTGCAGATTAATGAGGTTATGCCTTCAAATCTCCCTCAATAACAGTATCAGAACTTGATAAAAGTTTCTAAGAAAGCTTTCTGACAAGTGGACACTTTAGACGGCAAACAGACCGCCATATTGCCATTGCATACTCAAAAACCCACAACCCAACCAGCCTCACTCCTTCGCATAGCTCCACAATTTTGTTTCACCATTTGCCACAAGCATTACCAACAAATGAAATAGTTCGAGGCCACCATCCATTTCTGTCCAGTCAACTTCCTTTTTGAAGCCTCGCTTTCATGGGGGCCAAAAAGAAATAGAAAGCAATTTGTCTTTGATGTAATCATATGAATATGTAGAACTCAGGCACCTAATCGCTATGCTTTCAATGAACTCAGGAAGCAGCCTGTAATAAATATCCTCACTCGAGATAATTTGAGTTGAAACATAATTTAATGTTGCCCTTTCCCTTCATTAGGAGTGCATGTGTAGTACAATGTATCCCTAAGAAAGTTCATCAATATCGACCATTTTTCCATGCGTTCAATTATATCAATCTAAACAAGTGATTTCTCCATGGATGACGTGACATTTAAATTCAAAGAATTGTTTGGATGTAAGACAAGATGAAACATCCCATCTACACAAATGTCAACAAGCAGAAACAGGAAATATAAAAAAAAAATATTGTTTTTAGCATATTTTAGAAATCTTACCAAGTTTCGAACAAAAGTATTGAGAAAGTGATGCTTGGTTTGGTTACCCGCTAACAACTGAGGAAGGTAATTCTTGAAAACCCTGCAGAATATGGAAACGGTGAAAAACATTACTTATCCATCTAGGTGGTCGAATCATGAGAAAATTAGAATGAAATCATTCATGAGAAGCCCAAAATAGAAGAAAATATGAAGCAGATAAAGAATGAATATGCTGATTCAGATGACCAGAGCAAAATATACCACTTTAAGCCAGCCCAATTTATTTAGTCTTCATACTACCGAAGAGTTAGCAATGTGTGTTTATCACTTATCATCGCTAAACAAGTTTTAGAGACCATGTAGATCACCTTATTGTGCATAGCTCTCCTACCTAAAGTCATATCCAGATGATTGAACTGAAAATGCAAATCCCCTGACCAACATAAGGTCCAGCTATCACCCCACAAGGCACATACCACAGCAGATGGATATAGGGTTATGTTTTGATGCTAGAGATACACCTCATTATTTTATTAGAATGATCTGGACTTCAATCAACTTTACAATCCTAAGATTTTTTTTTTTTTTTTTTTTTTTTTTTTAAATTGAAATAGTACTGGCTTTGCTTGTTACTATATTCTCTAATTCAACATTACACCCTGGATCACTCATTTGATGTTTAAATAAAAATAGTCTTACACTCTCATTTTTTGTTCAATTAAGGAGCGTTTTGTTATAATACAAGTTAAAGTTCCATTTAATAATTTCACACTAGTCTTTTAAAAGTTGAGCCTTAAGAGCAGGCCAGAATAATTCCTACAAACAGGAAGCATACTTATGGCTGGTCCATAGAAAAAAAGGTCAAGGAGACTGTAAATATGAAATCAAGACTGGTTTGTTGTATTCTGCTTGCAAATGCGAGTTTGTAGAGGTATAATTATTATTCTATTTATTTATTACCAAACTGACAACTCTATTTTCTTTTTATATGCTCTTCAGGAAATAAAGTAAAAGAAAACAACTGAGGAAAACCGAAATGAGCTACAAATCATCAACCTGCCTATGGTTATTTTGTTACCCAACATCTTACCTGAAGACCTTACCATATCTTTTCCTATTCTTAGGAATCAAAAATCAGACAATGAAATTGAACCCTATAGCTGAAATTGCTGCACATGATCACAGTGAACCTCAAAACCCAATTTGTAATTTTGATAGTACTAATAATCAAAAGATCTTTGCCCCTATTAGGTGGTAGCCACATATTTGATTTATGGTCAGTATAAAAAAAAATTCTCACTGTTTGTTCCCTCACCAATTACATTTTGTGCAAACCGCTACAATAAATACGACCCAAATTTCAGCAGCTGATTGCCTCAGATAAGTCTGTAAATATGCTATAATCAGATGAGAAACCTTGCACTATAGAAGTACAAAGGATAATTATCTACAAACAGAAACAAGTAACAGAGGAAGAACGAAACAAATTATAAGTAACATTTACATTGTAATGTAGCTTAGAGTACTACTAAGTAAAGAACCACATATAAACTTGCTTCTTCCAATAGATTGTGTGTACACACACAATCAATGAGAAGAAACAAGTAAAAGGGAGGAACATTACACACAAACACATTTAGCAAGACTAGTAAGCAAACAAATAAGTGTAAGTGAGTGAGTGTGTGATTCACGGTGGACAAAACCAAGGATGAAGCAATTATATGAGTGTACTCACCATGAATTTCCTGCAGCATTAGAGATGATATCATAAATTATCAATGGATGTATCCCTGCTTGAGCACCTAGAGACATGGCTTCAAGTGAAGCTACAAAATGAATGCCTTCAAGGAGCTCAATTACCATTTTACATTTACTGCAAAGGGAAATAAAAAGCTTATTTTAGAAAACATAAGATAGATCATTTACACTGTTCATAGATATAGTTGCAACTGGAATAATAAATTATATATCTTTTATCTGCAACAATATTCTAGGTATGCACTTGGACAATATATTAATTTATGAAATCTCCTATCAATAATGTCAAGGAGCTTGAATAAGATTTCGAAAATCGTCGAAAATTGAATAAGATTTCGAAAATCGT
>CAIGRE010110805.1:0-14612 GCA_903798275.1 Fraxinus angustifolia subsp. syriaca | reverse complement strand
TATCTATATTAAACAACATCAGTGGAATCATTCGTCCTTCAAGGTAGATCTCAAGCTTCATTGAATGGTCAAATCAACACTTTCATTTTAATGAACGTAATCGATCATTTAGGTTGACTCTCCTTTTGGGGCCCCCAAGCTCTGGAAAGACTACATTTCTTTTGGCTCTTGCAAATCGCCTTAGTCCTTGCTTGCAGGTACGGTAGCTTCATTTTTAGTATTGATATTAATGCCCTTTATCAATTTTCATTATTTAAAAACAATTATTCAGTGAAACTAGTTAGATTTTTGTATATATCGAGTATCTTAAATAGGCCATTCACGGACTTAGATAAGAAGAAACTGTGCTTTAATGCATCTAGTCCTTTCCTGTTTTTCTGGTAAACAATAGTGTCTTGAAAGCGAATTAAAAAATATCTGTAGTGTCAACATTTATTTTCTAAATTGCACACTCAGACTCAGGTAATGTTCATTCGATATTGGTTTCCGTAAGCTGTGTTGATCTATGTATTAACTCTATATGTTTACAGATATTCTAGTGAAATCTGAACATAAAATCTGGTTAGCTGTGTGCTGCAATGTCCTCTCACTTTCAGAAAATCCACGCCGTTGTATCATCAAGAGCACAAATTTTTTTTTCTTTTTGGAAAATAGAATGACTAGGCATCTCCATGTTAGAACATATTCTGTTGATTTCCTGGAAAATTCAAATAATTTGTTATCCCTACATCTGGTTCGTCCAGGGGAAGGCCGAACCTGGAAATTTAACTTACATAATTTTTATTTTTGTCATTAGATATTGTGTGTTTTTTTTCTTCTTATCAATGTAGTAAAACTACTTTGAAGATGTCAGGGAATATCACGTATAATGGACACAATCTGAAGGAGTTTACACCTCAGAGGACTGCAGCATATGTTAGCCAGCAGGATTGGCACGTTGCAGAGATGACAGTGAGGGAGGTCCTTGAATTCTCAGGGCGCTGTCAGGGTGCTGGATTTAAGAGTGGTATGCTTAATTAGAGATTCATGATATGCTATTGAAGCAATTTTATAATTACGCATTTCTAATGAACATTATGTGAATTTTGGTTGGGGAACCATCAACTTTTGGCATAGAAATGCTTAGGGAACTTCTGAAAAGAGAGAAACGTGCTGGAATAAACCCGGATGAAGATCTAGATATGTTCATCAAGGTACGCTGTCCTGGTTGAAGTTCTCTTAGATTAGTGTGGCCTTGAATTTGTGTTCCAAAAGCGCATGTTTATGTCTGTATTGAAATATTAGTTTTCTCCTAGGCAGTGGCACTAGGGGAGAAGACAAGTGTTCTTGTGGAGTACATCATAAAGGTACAATAAATGCCAGCTTTCTCATATATTATTTTAGTCCATTATTGTTGCATTACTTCTCATATATCCATCTGAATTTTAACAAAGATATTAGGATTGGATATGTGTGCTGATACATTGGTGGGAGATGAAATGCTAAAAGGGATCTCTGGGGGCCAGAAAAAGCGACTTACAACCGGTAGCTCCTTTACATTACTTTCATGTTGCTTGTTTGCATGTGCAGAAAACTTTCAGCATTGGTTACTAACATACCATCATTTTGGCAGCTGAACTGCTCATGGGTGCATCTAGGGTCCTTTTCATGGATGAGATATCGACTGGACTAGATAGTTCAACAACTCATCAAATTATCAAATATCTAAGGCACAAAACACATGCTTTTGATTGTACAACACTAGTATCACTCTTGCAACCAGATCCTGAAACTTATGAGATGTTTGATGACATAATTCTTTTAAGCGAGGGACAAATTGTGTATCAGGGACCTCGTGAAGCTGCAATTGAATTTTTTACACTTATGGGTTTTAGGTGTCCATATAGAAAAAATGTTGCCGACTTTCTACAGGAGGTACTATTTTGGGGTGCTTTGAACTAAAGTTATGCTTGTTCTTATTTTTGGGCTCACCTCTTGAATACTCATGAGCAGGTTATATCTGAAAAGGATCAACAGCAGTATTGGTTCCTCGACAATCCTTACAGATATGTACCTGTTGAAAAGTTTGTAGAAGGTTTTCAATTCTTTCGTGTAGGTAATTCTTTGTCCCAGGAGTTGGCCATTCCATATGATAAACGTTACAACCATCCGGCCGCTCTATCAACTAGTACTTATGGTGTAACAAGGGCCAGGCTTCTGAGGATTAGTTTCTCTTGGCAGATGCTACTACTGAAGCGGAATTCGTTAGTATTTATTTTCAAATTTATACAGGTAATTTTTTTCCTCTCCAAGTCTCTTGTTATGGCCAAAGTGAAATCTTTTGACCCTGTCCTCATTTTAGTTATTGGCAATCAGAACCTAAAATAATAGTAGTCTGTCGTACTATACAGCATGACCCAGAAATGCTCATACAGGAAAAATGTGTTGCATTTGCAGCTTCTTCTAATTATTTTGATCATAATGAGCGTGTTCTTCCGAACAACAATGCATCACAATACACTTGATGATGGAGGTGTATATCTTGGTGCACTTTACTTTGCATTGGTTATGATTCTTTTCAACGGATTCATGGAGGTCCCAATGTTGATAGCCAAGCTTCCCGTTCTTTACAAGCACAGAGACCTGCACTTCTACCCCTGCTGGATATACACTCTTCCCTCTTGGATTTTGAGTATTCTCCCTTCACTTGTAGAGTCTTTTTTATGGGTAGCTGTCACATATTATGTTATTGGCTTTGATCCCCAAATAATGAGGTATTTATTTCTTCGACACATCGTTTTGTCCTTCTTTCTTTTTCTGCTTTTTCGATATCGTAAATATAAATGCATATCTGACTTGCTTGATGATGTGCAGATGCTTAAAGCAATTCTTGCTATACTTCTCTTTGCACCAGATGTCAGCAGCCCTTTTCCGCGTGATGGCATCATTAGGCCGAAATTTGATAGTTGCCAACACATTTGGATCTTTTGCAATGCTTGTTGTCATGGCTCTGGGAGGTTTTATTCTTTCAAGAGGTCATTTATAATCTGCTCTGTAGCTGTTTGTTGCTAGGAATATGTTCTTGACGGGTCATTTGGGCTTTTCTTTTCCAAAAGAACAATACTATCACACTAACTTTGTGATAACCTTTCTCATTCCAACAGATAGCATCCCAGTTTGGTGGATCTGGGGTTATTGGCTATCCCCTTTGATGTATGCTCAAAATGCAGCTTCCGTGAATGAATTTCTTGGCCACTCCTGGGACAAGGTATAATGATATATTGGTTTTATTTCTGTCTAATCTGCATTTCTGTTCTATCCATTAATGTGATTTATTCATTCCACTCTAAAGGATGCCTTCAGTTATGTTTTAGGAATCCGGAACTTATATCCTGAAAAACTATATGGAACAACCATATCCTGAAAGATAATGCACATCAGACACTGGTCCTCTCTTGGGATTTAATGACGTTATACTACGGCATCACACTTTCTTCAAACTTTGAGGCTTTTAGCATTTGTTTTCTTCTTTCTGCTAGTTATTAGTTCTTCCTAATCATTCAGTACTTGACCTTTTTCCTATTGTATATTATACCTTTTCTTTTCTGTAACTGATAGAAAGCAAGGAACAACAGTACTTTGTCTTTGGGAGAGACGTTACTCAAGATTCGTGGCTTATTTCCTGATAGCTATTGGTATTGGATTGGTGTTGGAGCATTACTTGGATATACACTACTATTGAATATTCTCTTCACATTAGCTCTGACTTATCTAAACCGTAAGTTTCGTCCCCAAAGATTCTATATATCATAATTTCCATATTGCCGACAACTTGGAGATTCTGATTTCTAGTTTCTCAAGTATATTGATTATCAATCTACCATACAGTTATCATTAAGTAAATGTAAATAGGCACCCTCACTTTTTAGACGTCTAAGCTTTGATCATTAAAACAGACGTATCATCATCATTATACATCAAATCATAGGATGTTCCCAGATTATGGAAGTGTTTTGTGCCTCATTCCAGAAAAAAATAGTTATGTTTAGTATTGAAGCTTTCTTCATTAACTAGTCATGACTACTGCATATGACAAAATAGTGACAGATGATAGTCCAGAAAACTCATAGAAACTTTGAAATTCAAATTTAGAAAGCACTTACTGATCTGTTATTTGCTCAAATTGATCTATAAGAATTTGCATAGTCGTCTGTAGAAGTGATCTGCCATGTCTCTCTAGACTAGCAATAAGGCATACCTGTAATTTTCCAGCTACCTTATTGGTCCATTTAGTAACATTAAAACCCAAGTAAAATTGTCTTTTCCAATCTTATGCAGCCCTAGGGAGTCAGCAAACTGTTGTTTCCAAAGAAGATTCCAAAGACAACAAGGGACAAGAGAGTGAATCGTCCATCATTTCTCTCAGAGAGTTTCTTCAACATTCACACTCATATAGCGGTGTGCTTAAATGACTGCAGTTGTTGAATTGTTTCCTTCTCTTGATTTGGCATAAAAAGTTTACTAATATTTTCATTTTAATCCAGGAAAGAACATTAATAAACAAAGAGGCATGGTTCTTCCTTTTGAACCTCTTTCAATGTGCTTTAGCGACATCAGCTACTGCATAGATGTTCCTCTGGTATATTAACAGCTCATTTCTCATACATGTAAAATGTTTGGAACTCCATATTAGTATTGATAAATTTATAATTGTTACCTTTTTTATGTTTAGGAACTGAAGGGACAGGGCTCACCAGAAGACAGGTTGCAGCTACTGGTAAATGTTACTGGAGCATTCAGGCCAGGTGTACTTACAGCATTAATTGGTGTTAGTGGTGCTGGCAAAACTACACTCATGGATGTTTTAGCCGGTAGGAAAACTGGTGGATATATCAAAGGCAGTATCTATATTTCAGGATATCCCAAAAAGCAGGAAACATTTGCAAGAATTTCTGGATATTGTGAGCAGAATGATGTTCATTCCCCGTGTCTGACTGTGCATGAATCACTTCTCTTTTCTGCTTGTCTCCGGTTATCGTCTCAGTGTGACCTCAAAACACAAAGGGTATTACTTTGTTTTTTTATTTATTTTCTTCTATTATCTCTAATATCTGATCCTTTGAGGATGTTTTGTATCGGTTTCAGGCTTTTGTAAATGAGGTCATGGAACTGGTCGAACTAACTCCACTACGTGGAGCATTAATTGGTGTACCTGCAGTTAATGGTTTGTCAATAGAACAAAGGAAAAGACTAACAATTGCAGTTGAGCTCGTGGCCAATCCTTCTATTGTGTTCATGGATGAACCAACTTCAGGACTGGATGCCAGGGCTGCTGCTGTTGTGATGAGAACTGTGAGGAATATTGTTGACACTGGACGGACAATTGTTTGTACTATTCACCAGCCCAGCATTGACATTTTCGAATCTTTTGATGAGGTTTCCTTCTTTTATCTACTAAGTGATGTTTACTAAAATTATTGCTTTTATTGTACAAAATCTAATTTTCTAAATTGTTTCTTCTTGTTTCTCTTTTCTCAGCTTATACTCATGAAACAAGGTGGACAGCTCATTTATGCTGGTCCGTTGGGAAACAGATCTTCTAAACTCATTCACTATTTTGAGGTTATTAATTTCCTATCTATGTTCTTTACTCTATTCTGAGCTTGACACTATCTCACAACTCCGTAACTATTCTGTCGTTATTTTCCTAGTCTATTCAAGGAGTTCAAAAAATCAGACCAGGATATAATCCAGCCACTTGGATTCTAGAAGTCACATCAACTGCCGAAGAAGTTCGCCTTGGTTTGGACTTCGCACAAATTTATCTCCAATCAAATTTATTCCTGTATGTGTCTTTTTCTTTCATGTAGGAGAATAAATTTCTATCCAACCAATATCCTCTTTTAATTCATTTTTTTTTCACCGTTTCAGGAGAAATAAAGATCTGGTCAAAAGTTTAGGCAAACCAGATAAAGATAATGATTTAAGCTTCCCAAGCAAATATTCACTGTCATTTTTTGGTCAATTTCTGACGTGCCTTTGGAAACAAAACTTGTCCTACTGGCGAAACCCACAGTACACTGCCGTGCGCTTCTTCTACACTGTTATAATTTCATTGATGTTTGGAACAATATGCTGGAAATTTGGTTCCAAAAGGTTTGCTTATTTAAAACTTGAATCTCCTCTATTGAAAGTGATTTCTGTTAAAAGGTTTAATAGTTAGTGTTTTTCTGATGAAAGAAGAGAGGAATAAACACCTGCATGCAATCTAATGTGCATAAATATATCAAGACTTGTCAATCAGGAGACATGATTGTTATTAGAGGTTCTTATTGTCAAATTGCCACATATTAGCGACGTTTCGTTCCTAGAAGAGAAATTATATGTCGTGATTTGATTAATAAATATATTATCTAGATTTTCGGAGACCTTGCTGGCTTAGAAGCTCTGATGAGTCCAATCCATTCGAAAAGGAAAAGGTCGCTTGCACGGCTTCAATAATATACCAATGTTAATCCAATTTTCATTGATTTGGGCTGAAGAAACTTCCTCTTTCTTCCTCTTTCTTCTCTACTCCCCTGTTCTTCCTTTTCTTCCCCTCCTTTTGTACTTAAACTGTGTCTTCTGCAACTGATAGTAAACAAATCTTCTGGTTTTGACTATAAAATGACAGAATTTATCTTTACAGGGAAACTCAGCAGGATATACTTAACGCTATGGGATCCATGTATGCAGCTGTCTTATTCATTGGGATCACAAATGCTACTTCTGTGCAACCTGTGGTTTATGTTGAAAGGTCTGTTTCATATAGAGAGAGAGCAGCAGGAATGTATTCTGCACTACCATTTGCCTTTGCACAGGTACGGAATCTTGCCTTCTTCTTTGATTTAATTTTCAATATAGTTAATGTTCTTGGAAGGACGTTCATACCATTTTGCTAAACCTTTTTTGTGCAGGTTATAGTAGAGTTCCCGTATGTATTTGTGCAGTCACTTGTATACAGCACTATCTTCTATTTCATGGCCTCTTTCGAGTGGAATAAATGGAAGTTTCTTTGGTACATGTATTTCACGTATTTCACATTACTCTACTTCACCTTCTTTGGAATGATGACTACTTCTATTACACCGAATCACAATATTGCTGCAATCCTCGCTGCGCCATTTTATATGATGTGGAACCTTTTCAGCGGCTTCATGATTTCCCGCATGGTAACTAATCCCTCTTACTATCATTTCTTGTGTTTCATCGTCTAGCCACTAATGCACATACATCTTTTTTTTTTTTCCAACCATATAGCCACAGTCCTCAATAGAATGGGGTGTATCAGTTGTTACTTGTTACGACTCTCCAACTATTGATTAAAGTAAATATTTTAGAAAGGACACATACTTTATATATCATCATCATCATTAGTAAAAAAGACTCTCCTTGATGAATGTGTTGATTCACGGTCCCTCTTATCATGATTTTTCTTCTTTGATCAGAGGATTCCCATATGGTGGAGATGGTATTACTGGGCAAATCCTATAGCTTGGAGTTTATACGGGCTTCTCACATCCCAGTACGGAGACATAAACGAATCAGTAAAACTTGCTGATGGTGTTCACTCGGTGCCAGTAAAGCAATTGCTCAAAGATCAGTTCGGGTTTAGGCACGATTTCTTGGGTGTTGCTGGTATTGTTGTGGTTGGTTTCTGCATACTTTTTGCAGTCACTTTTGCATTTGCAATCAAATTCTTGAACTTTCAGAGAAGGTGAAGGGAAAGGATGAGACTCACTTTCACATTTGGTTCATAGTCCCTTCTCGTCTAGTACTAATGTCTTGTTCCAATTTTGTTCAAATGCATAAAGAAAAAAAGGGTTTCACTTGATGTTACTTTTTGGGATGGTCAATTATTACAAATGTTGTTCTTAGGTTCACTCGAACTTTGTATAATACAAGGATTATTAATTTAATTTTCAAGTGTTTGCTCAGACTAATATTCAAGATGAATTCTGAATTATAATCGAATGAAAGTGATGATTCTTTTGAACACAATAGTAAAAAATCTATGGCTAATTCTCAAAACGATAGCATAAAGTTGGGTTTGATGGAACGTTATACTCTTTGGGACGAATCCCATTTCCCATCATGTTACCAAATAAGAATTGAAGATTTCGAACAAAATTAACACAAAGATGTATAGGCTCATTCAAGCCCATTTAGTTACCAAACAAACCCCATGCATTGATTTGAGATATCGATAAGGCAATACCAATCCGAAAATTATATGAAAAGTTGTGGTTTAATTCGATGATGTTCAAGGAGAAGTTAAGAGCCCTGTTTGACTTCATTATTATAGAACAAATTATTTAATATTTTGAATAAATCCCTAAATTCGAAACTACATGTTATCCAATAAAAACCTAAAATTCTTATAATTTCAGAAATTAATTTACTAGAAAATAGTGATGTGATTATTAATACTTGACTATACCTGATCTCCCGTTCCAATAAAAACCTAAAATTCTTATAATTTCAGAAATTAATTTACTAGAAAATAGTGATGTGATTATTAATACTTGACTAGACCTGATCTCCCGCCGGAATCCGTTGCGCACTGTCACCAGAAAAAGGCTCAACAACCTTTTCAACACAAAAATGAACTGCATTTCCACCGCCTGCGGCGGCGGCCGCCGCATCCTCTCTTTAACCACCCTCCTCGTCCTCCACACCACCACTCCCTATAACCCCCTTATAAAACTCCTTTCCACTCGATCAAAACTCTTCCCAATCCCCATAGCACCTCTTCCCAGTTGTAACCCACCAAACACAATCCCACAAGAAAAACACCTACAGCCGCCACCACCACCTTCCCAAAACCCTAATAAAAACCCTGATTTCAACCCTACTGAAGTAACCATCCTTTCCAAAATTCTTACAGACCCTTCCAATCTATCCGGTCCGGCCCTCGAGGAAGCGCTTACGGCAGCCAGGATTAACCCGGTCGAGGCCTTGTTGCTAGAAATCTTCAAGCAATTTGATTCCTCTCCAAAACTCTTGTTCACACTCTTCCTCTGGGCCGAGAAGCAGCCCGGATACTGCTTCTCCCTTACTGTCTTTAATGTCATGGTTAATGCACTAGGCAAGGCCCGGGAATTCGATTCTGCTTGGAGCTTAATTCTCGACAGGAGCAATAAAAACGCTAGTGAAAGGCCTGATTTAGATACATTTGCAATTATGATTCGGAGATACGGACGTGCAGGTATTATGTTAGTGCGTGTCAATTTGGGTTATAGCTTTTTCTTTGTAATTTGTGATTTAGAATATTTTCATGTTGATTTTATGTGGAGATGCAGATACATCGATAGTTTTGTTTGTAGTTCTTTTCTCAAGTCCTCGTATGCAGGTTGTTTATTTTTTAGCACTTACAGTGACAGGAACGACAATTTTATTGTTTCTTATCTAGATTCACATTCTTGGAGTCTCTGTGTTCATTTTGTTGGATTGGCATGCAGGGCTTTCATTGCCAGCCATTCGGACATTTGAATACGCGGCTAGTTTGGGCTTTCTTAATGATTTGGAGTCGGGGAAGAGTTTGCTTGAGATTCTATTAGATTCTTTGTGTAAAGAGGGACATGTTAGAGTAGCATCGGAATATTTTGATAAGCGCAGGGGACAGGATCCAAGCTGGGTACCGTCTATTCGTATATATAATATTCTACTGAATGGATGGTTTCGATCAAGAAAGCTAAAACATGCTGCAAGGCTTTGGGTACAGATGAAAAAGGAGAATGTAAAGCCGACCGCTGTAACTTATGGCACCCTTGTTGAAGGTTTGTGCCGTATGCGCCGTCCTGAGATGGCTATGGAATTAACTGATGAAATGAGGAGGGAAGGAGTCGAGGGTAATGCAATTGTGTATAATCCAATAATAGATGCATTAGGAGAAGCTGGGAGGTTTCAAGAGGCATTAGGGATGCTGGAAAGATTTTCAATTCTGGAATCAGGTCCCACTATTTCGACCTACAATTCACTGGTGAAAGGTTTCTGCAAGGCAGGGGATATTGAAGGGGCTAGCAAGATTCTTAAGATGATGGTAGATAACAGATGTATGCCAACTCCGACGACTTATAATTACTTCTTCAGATACTTCTCAAAATTTGGGAAGATCGAAGAGGGCTTGAACCTTTATACCAGGATGATAAGATCTGGATACGAACCTGACCGCCTTACTTATCATCTGCTGGTGAGAATGTTATGCGAGCAGGGCAGGCTGGATTTGACAACTCGAGTTATAGGAGAAATGAGGGCTAGGGGATTTGATGTGGACTTGGCTACAGGTACCATGCTAATCCACTTGCTATGTAAAATGCACCGATACGATGAGGCTTTTGGAGAGTTCAATGACATGATTCGTAGGGGCATTGTTCCTCAGTATCTTACATATCAAAGAATGATTGATGAATTGAAGAAACAGGGAATGACTGAAAGGGCTCAGAAACTTTATGATACGATGGCATCAGTTCGTCACTCAACGAAACTGCCTGACACATACAAGGGAGTTAAGGACTCTTTACATGAAAGGAAAACTTCTATAATGCAGAAAGCTGAAACAATATCCAATATCTTAAAGACATGTAAAAACCGAAGAGAGCTTGTCAAGCGTAGAAATCAACTTGAGAGTGCTGTATCCAGTGCACACCAGTTAATGGATAATATCAAGAGAAAAAATGATTTAACATGAAGTGCTGATTTCTCCATGTAGCAAAAGAACAGTAAGAATAGCTTTCAGTAGTTCGTTACTAAATGAAGGCAATGCAGCAATCCAATTTGGTTGAGAGCCAAACACATCTGCAGTAAGTGCATGTACACATCTCACTATTAACAATGCCTAAAGATGCATCATAGTGCAAATAAAGTCGGTGCTTAATGTGAAGGGAGAAGATAGAAATGTTTTCACAACTTAGATTGTCGGTTATGGAACAGGAAGCAATATGGCTTTGGGGCTTTCTTCAGAAAACTTGGGTGTTATGAGGACTTAGCTTCACTTTTTGCAGGAAAGTAAACTTGTGGGAACCTGAATTTAACAAGCAATGTTGGGTCTGATTGAAATATTTCTTCAAAAATTACGCAGTCAATAAATGGACAGTGAATTTGATAGTGTACAGGTGAGATTCTTTACTATCTAATAGCTTTCTGAAGTTCTATTATCTATAATATTAGATTCTGATGGCTAAGCAGTTTTCTCAACCATCCCATCTTTTTCCCTTTCTTCTCTTCTACAAATTAAGTGTTCACTCATGTCTTCTCTTATTCCTTCCTATGTATGTAAATTCTTATCAGACTAGCCAAAGGGTTTGCCTTTATCAAGAACATAAATACCATCCATTTTAACTTACACAAATACATCTTGATGCATATTATGGGAGAGGATATTTGTAATTGATGCTTCGCAAGCTGAACCACCATCCATTTTTTCCTTTCTTGTGGTGCAGCAGGTTGCTACTCCTGACAGTCATTTATTAGTTATTACCGTTAGAAATAATTGTTATTATTGAAAATGATATATAATATATAGTTGATTTATAGTGGAATGGCTCGAATGAGGTTTGAAAGTAGTTCTGGAGCTCAAGGATAAATATTTGAATGATTTGGGCATCAAATGATCCAGCATTTGACGGAACTCTTTGCGTGCGCGATGTTTTGGTACGTGCACGTGAATTCGTTGCGATTTTTCACACGCGCGAGTTCCAACTAGGAAAAACCAGTTTTTAGTTTCCGGTTCAGAAAGTTATGTCTATTCATTATTGATTGCCTCCCTTTCGAACCATAGTGATGTTTTTGATACCATAATGTTATATATGAGTTGAGAGAAATTTTATTTGCACAATTACAGTTATAATCTTCATAGCACTCTCTAAAAATTCCCATTTCTCATAATTTGAAAAAATGTTCTTGTTCTTTGAAGAATTTATATTTTTGCTCGATGTAAATTTTTAAAGCTTGATTATTCCTCTGAACTATTTGCTGGTTATTCCCACAAGCAATAATTAAATCGAGAGGGAGCAAATATCATTTTAGGACAGTGTTATCAACTTGTTTGAGCCTTGGTTTATCATATTCTTCTTCTTCTTCTCTTGGTTTGGGTTTATGTCTTCATTCTTCGTACTTGCCAACAATTACCTGTGTGTTTCCAGTGTATGCTTTCTTTGAAAACTTGTAAAGGCCTATATATAGAGCCTTTGATTCTTATGTATAACTCCACTTCAGCGAATGAATATATGTGCGCATGCATAGAAGAAGTTTATATTTTGAATTACTCCTCGACCTTTTCTTTGTCATATATATGTATTGGACTGAGACTAGGAATTTGGATCAAATGTTGGACTTTTTCTATAGCTAAAGACATGCAAAATGTAAATTTTGATGAGGACGTGCTCTATGGGCCAGTCTAAGCTAACAGTTGTCAGGAAGATTTCACACATTTATTGCTGATTTTTTCAACTATGCTGTTGGATGCATGAAGTGAGATGCAACATTCACTTACGTGCATGCTCGTGACCCAATATTGGAAAGAAAAATCCAATAGTATCCAATATTATCCAATTCCCCCTACCAAAAATGTACTAAATGTCTTGTAGACTGGCTAATAACCATATCTTTTCAAGTGTATTTCTAGGATCTAGTATAAATAACATATTATTATTAGTTGAGAAGGTTTTATGTATATTTATTTTCATCTCATTTTCTGCTGTCCAGTTTATTTCTTTCTTGTTCTGATAGTCTGTGAATATGCTCACTTATCAATTTTGAGGTAATAGCTAGATTTTGAGCTTTTACGGGCAGTTAATAAAAGCTCGACAAACAATATTTGACAATATTGATGTTGTTGCAGGTTGTCTGATGTATTTTTGGTTGTGATCATTTGTATTATTATTCGAGCGCACCAAAAGCTCTGCTCTCAATGACTTACATCTTAGTCTGCTTCTTGAAGCCCAATGCGCTACAAGGCTTGACGAGCAGCCTTTCTCCGCGCTTCCATTGAGTGAGGCACTGACCCTACGCTCCTCCTTTGGAGTGCTTTATTTATTGTTTTTGTGGAGACTTTTCCAATGCTTAAAATTACTTGGTAAAAGCTCTTTTCATTAATATAATGCATGTTTTGTTGAAGTAAAAAATAAAAATACTTGTCGATCAATTTGAAGTAATATTTAATTATTCTAGATGCTATATTTTATATTTTGAAAAATTGGGGGACTAAAGTAATATATGTATTAAATTCAATTTTATTTAGACCAAATATTTAGATATTAATAGAGAGATGCTAAGTATATCAATATCGGGTTCGTTGGATAACTCGTATTTAATCATTTATTTTAGGCTCGAAAAAAAGTTAATTCGGATAAGTAAAGTTGAGAGATTTTTACCTTTAAATTGTATTTTATTGAGGTTAATTATTATTTTAAAATCCATTTCCAGTCGCTTGTAGTATGTAGGTGGTTTGATAGCATTTTTCCTGAATTTAAACTATAGCAACTGTAGGATAGGATAATGACAGTGATTTTTGTTTCGTTTGGATGAGATAATGATTAGTTATTCTTGACTGAGACTTGTTATTTCTTTTTATTTTTTTTTCAATCATGTTACGGTAGAGTCAAGTTTGACAGCTATTTTGACATCATCCAAGCTGACAAATTTTTGTCCATTGATTTCAACAACACTTTTTTCAATCAATGGTCAGGATTTCTACACATAGACGGAGTGTCAAGTTGATGTCAATTATTGATGTACATGAAGCATAATTGTTTTTTTACACGGCACTTGTGATTTTATTCAACAAAAGGTGAAATATCTTTCACACTTTATCCCACTAAATTATAAACTAAATAACAGTTATAAATATATAAAAAACTACACATTTCAAATAAATCCCTTCTATCCTTCAATACTCTTAATACTTTACAGAAGTAAAACAAACGAATAAATTCTTTTTAAAAGGCTTTGGAGAGATTTCTAGAGGCACAAAAGTCTCTAATTTGGTAAACATCAAGTCGAGGTTTTCAAAGATTTTGAAGTTAGGATTACGAGGTGCAGAAGATTTGTTCCGTTTAATTTATTTCTTCATGTTGATAGATATGATGCTAATGAAAGTTATAATATGCTATGAAATGGTCATTTGGTATCAAAGATGTGATATATTATGAGTTTTTACCGGTTTCTAAAGATATGATACGGCGTATGACATTTTCGATAGATGATTTAATACTGTTATTCAGGATTGTACAGTCACTCGTGTCCTATTGAATATTCTCATATATTCACAATTTTCCCTTATCATAGGTTAGAATGGGTCGATTGGCAAGTGAAGAGGTGATGTCGTTGTGTCAAGATTCATTGGATTCAATAAATCAAAGATTGGAGATTTTGTTCGGTAGTAAATTTAGTTTAATTATGTTATGGACCTCCTTGCTTGAGGAATTTGGAATATATTTTAATTGATTATTTTTAAGTATATGTAATTATGGGCGGAGCCATATACGGCCCAGGGTGGGCACAGGCCCATCCTGGGCTTCTTGGCTCATTTTATTTTTGGGCTTTTTATTTTTTATTACTAATATGCTAAAACTAAACGGTCCAACTTCACCTAC
>CAIGRE010110698.1:0-25447 GCA_903798275.1 Fraxinus angustifolia subsp. syriaca | reverse complement strand
AGCAACCACGTGACTATTGACAAAGGTAATATGCTAATTGCTAAAGAATATGGAGGTAAGCAGAAGTTATTTGTTGGTAATGGAGATTGTATGAACATTGCTCATATTGGTACAACTAATATTCCCACATTGATGGCCAAACCCCTTTTATTAAATAAATTGTTGCATGTGCCTGCCATAAAAAAGAATTTGGTTAATGTGTCACCTATCTAATTAACAAGCTACCTACTCATATTCTCCGGCAAAATACCAAATCAAACTCTTTACAAAAAGGGCTTTGACTACAAAACACTAAAAACCTTTGGCTCTGTCTGTTACCACTGTTTTAGGCCACATCAGAAACATAAGTTTGATTTCCACTCACGAATGTATGTTTTTCTTGGCTATAGCCTCTCACATAAAGGATATATGTGCTTTAGCCAAACAGGTAGAATATACATCTCAAGACATGTGGTGTTTAATGAGAAAGAATCCCCATTTAAATCTCGCTTCCTTAATAAACACACACAACCTCATGTCACTACAAATAGTATGTATCCTCTTTCATTTGAAAAAGAGTCAAGACATATATCTTCCTCTCAAGCTGCAGCTGATATAGTTCAACCAAGTATAGCTCTACTACAGGTTATTTCAGCATGAACTTAAATCATGAGTTTGATACGAATGAGGATAATCTTGAGACTGATCAAGCTATATCGGATGAAAATGAGTTCAGTGAACCTGATGATACTAGTGCAGTAACAACCAATGGTGATGAGAATATTGGTAGTGAGAATAATGTGCATACTGGACATTATATGGTTACAATGAGCAAGGTAGGGATCTTTAAACCAAAGGTGCATGTTAATCAGAATTCAGATGAACTGATTGACTGTGAACCACAAAATGTAATTTGCTCTATCAAGCACTAACTGGAGAAAGGCAATGCAAGAAGAATATGATGCACTAATGAAAAATAAAACATGGAAGCTGGTACCTCCAGAGCTTGGAAGAAAGGCGATTGGTAGTAAATGGGTATTCAAGCTATAGTGTGATGAAGAAGGAAATGTGTAAAGGTACAAGGCAAGGCTGGTTGCCAAAGGGTTCTTACAGACACCTAGAATAGACTTTAGAGAAACCTTTAGTCCCGTTATTAAACTTTCAACTCTGAAAATCATACTTGCAATTGCTGCTTCTAAAGATTGGGACATAAGACAAGTGGATGTAAATAATGCTTTTTTGAATAGAAAGTTGGATGAGACAGTTTACATGGAACAACCACAAGATTTTGTATAACAAAACACTCCACATTTTATTTGAAAACTAGAAAAGGCATTGTATGGGTTGAGGCAAGCACCAAGAGCATGGTATGATAAGTTGAATGATACTTTCTTGCAATGGAAGTTCAAAAAATCCAAGGCAGACGATTCTTTGTACTTTTGGGTGGATAAAGACCAGATTCTATTTGCATTAGTCTATGTAGATGACATCATAATCACAGGCAGTAACTACAGGTCTTCATTGACAAACTAAATGAATGCTTTGCTCTCAAGGATATGGGAGGACTCAGTCAATTTTTGGGAATTGAAGTACATAGAGACATAACTGGTCTATACCTCACTTAGAAAAAGTACTTAACTGACTTACTCAAGAAGTTCAACTATGAAAATTTGAAGCCAAGTATGACTTCTATGGCAGTAGGAAAGCAAATTTCAAAAAATGAAGGCAAAGACATGAGTGATCCACACTCTATAGAAGTGCAGTGGGTACACCTCAATATTTAACACACACATGGCTTGACATTACCTATTTTGTAAACAAGCTAAGCCAGTTTCTCTAAGCTCCCACAGATACACATTAGAAGGTACTTAAACGAGTCTTCAAATATTTACAAAGCTTACACAAATATGGTTTGGTTATTCAGAAAAGTGAAAACTTAAACATAATCGCCTTTGCTGATGCTGATTGGGCGTCATGCCTAGATGACAGGTGTTCCACTGCTGGCTATTGCGTGTATCTTGGTGACAGTCTGGTATCGTGGTGCTCAAAGAAGAAACATGTTGTTGAAAGGCCAAGCACGAAAGCTGAATACGAGGCCTTGACTTACTGTGCATCTGAGATTACTTGGATCATCTCTTTACTCAAAGAAGTTGGTGTGTCACAGGAATCAACTCCTAAAATATGGTGTGACAACATGAGTGTAGAAGCACTAGCTTCCAATCACGTGTATCATTTAAGAACAAAACACATTGAGCTCGATGTTCACTTTGTAAGGGATAATGTGCTAAAAAAAGAATTGGAAATCTAATATGTTCCATTTTCTGATCAAATAGCAGACTTATTGATAAAACCACTTGGACACTCAAGGGTTGCATTCTTCAGAGACAAGCTTGGAATCTTTGAAAGACACTCCACCTTGATAATGAGTGTTAGGATTGGACCACAAGTATAATAATACACTCAGCTAGAATTAGTTCCCTGAATTTGTGGAAATTGGAATATAGCTAGTTAGACACCTGTCACATTCTAGTAGGATGATGTAGTATATTCTTCTTCATTTTGTTGTAACAAATTCTCATCCATAATCTGTATATATACCATCATGAATGGAATGATAGAGAAGCTTTTATTCAACAATATTCAGTGCCCTCTTATTTAAATAAAACAGAAGGAAAACAATGAAAAATAAAGAACAAGTTGCAACTATGCTTCTAATTTTTTTTCAAAAAAGTATAAATAATTCACAAATCAAAATTAAACCGCAAATCTTTACCTTTTCCTTTTACTTTGAGCCTTTTTTTAAAAGAAATTTCCATCTTTCTCAATATGCTACGATTCACTCCCTTAACAACAACTATTTCCATCTTCGGTTACTATTCTATATATGTTATGATACTTTTGAGTCCAATTATATGTTACTCATTGACTATCGTACATCGCGAAGACTAGAAGGCCACTATTTATTTTCATTAATTTTTTTTTTTTTGTAATTAGTAACTAGCCCCATAAACACATTTTGTAGAATCATATCCATGTCCTTTTGGTGTAATCCCACTTCGGGATAAATCTTGGGTCTTAATTTAGTGTTCATTTCTTGGAAATTCTACTTGGATATTTTGAATTTTGAGATTATATTTCAAAAGGGAGTTTGAAGGAGGATTATGAAAGGGGATAAAATGGCAAAAATGTCTTCTTTTGGGAACATGGTGAGAAGGAGGCTTTCCGATATTACTAATTCATTGCCAAATCCCAAGTCTCCTACATTTGTGGAAAAGTTGCCCTCAGATTCTGCTTCTGGCAAAGATTACATTGACCATCTTTGGGAAAAAATTTCATTCATTAAACAAAAGATATTTACATATGTTGGCCAGAGGCATTACAAAGAAGGTTTAAATACTTAACAACCTAATCTACTACTGAGGAGCCAATGCCTTAGTGGCAGGTGCTTTGGTGGCCACTTGTTCAGAAGCCTCTTTAGGAGGGACTTCGTCTTCAATAGCTTCCTCAGCTGGGGTCTGAGGCACCTCTTCAACAAATTCAAACCTAAGATCAGAGGTGTCGAGATTTGGATAAAGCTCCTCAACTCTTTCCACCACTTTAGCATAAGCAAACTTCCTCCAGTAGATGGTGAAGCACTGATACTCCTCCGTGAGGTGGAAGTTAGCAATATAATTCTTCACAGCTACTTCACCAGCTTGTTCAGCTCAACCTTATCTCGTTTAGCCTCGTCCAAATAATACTTGATCTGGCTCTCCATGAACTGGTTGACATCTTTATAACCAGCAAGCTGGAGGTTGACCTTCTCAAGGCCTTGACAGTGAGCTTGTGATGGTTGTTTGAAGTTTCGACCTTCTTTGTTAGAGAAGCCACTTCACACTAAGACTCATATATTTCTTTCTGTAAAGCTTCAATCTCAGCCAGTACAGAAGATGGCTTGGACTCATTTTCAACTTTTTGGGCCCTCATTGCTTTAGCTTCGGCCTTAACCCTCTTCACTTCAGCCTCAGCAACAACCATATTGTTTATTGAGGCCATGTTCCCTATTTGAATGTCAGTTAAAACTTCCTTACATTCGAGGTCCACCTAAAGGTCCTAGCACTTTGGCTCACCAGGCTGGCAGTGAGGTTTACTACATTACAGGTGGATACGTACATCTGCCAGTTCTCCTTCCAGAACTTATTAAAGTTCTCTATGCACTCCGCATTTCAGATGGCAGCATCTCTAACACGGCTAGAACAATTTTTTCGTCCCTCCCAGCTAGGAAACTTCCAGACTTTCCTTGGGTCCTCTCAACTTGTCCATTTTTAGAGGCCTCCGAGGCTTAAGCTGTTTTCTTCGCAGCCCTTTCACTGACCTGTCTAACATTTTGCAACTTTGGCATCCTTCATTGAAGACTCCAGTAGCTTCGGCTATGGGGAGCCCTTTTTCCAGTATGAGACACAGTGGTCCCGAAGCTTGCTGAAGATCCGCTAATGTGGACAAACTTTCTCTTTTTTTAGGGCTCCTCTGCTTTCCCCTTTCCTTTGTCCGTAGCCCCATGGGCCTTCTTAAGAGCCTCCTCATTGTCCCCATTTTCAACCTGGTCTTTGCTAAGGCGCTCCAACTTTGACCTTACTTAGCCCATGAAGAGGAGGGCTTTAGGGCTTGGCACCTGTGATGGCCGTGGCCTTCAGGATTGTGGCCATATCTGGAGTATGGTATTCTTTCTTTGCAAATTTGTCCGCAAACATCAGAGAAAAAGTTAGAAACATACATAAAATGAAGATAAACTTTAAAAAGAAAAGAACTTCATACCCTATGAGGCCATCAGTTCGAAGTCGATGAAGTATCTGTTCATGTCGATTAGATGCTCGAAGCTACGACTCCTCAACGCCTTAGAGATCGTTTGTAGATATCTTCAATTACTCTCCACTCCGCCTCGTGGAGCTCGTAATGTAACTCGAAATCTGCAAACAAAACAAGAAAGGATTAGTATAAGGAATTGTACATGAATTGAAAGCTATTTAGGGTGAGGCACTCACGCTTTTCGTAGTATAGGGTTGGTATTATGCAAACTAGGACGGTATCCTTCTCCACCATTTGCCATCTACCCTTCACCCAGAACCATAACTCATTCCAACCTTTGATAGAGGAAAAAGCCCCACTACGAAGGGACCATGAGCCCCTCATGGGATGATGTAGTACCACCCCTTGGAGTTATATTTCCCAACCACCAGGGCTTGGAAGAGGGTTTGGAAGACATGCAGAGGCATGTCCTTGCCCAAGAATACCTTCTTCTGGAGAAAGTATGCCCCCCCAACTAATTGACTCCACCCATTTGGTAAAATTTGGTAGGGGACAACATGAAGTTATTCAGTATCGCCCTACAGAAGAAGTGTAGAGGCAGACGCACTCATACTTTAAGCATAAATTCACTAATAGCTACACATCCCAGCTTTGAAAAGCAGGTTGTTCGTGGGCCTTGGGGACCAACATCTCTACGTAGTAAGGTATATAGTATTTTCCCCTAAGTTCTGATAGTGTGGCGGAGGTCACAAATGATGGAATTTCGGTAGCCCCCCAACCCGTCTCGTGAACTATGGGCTTCTCACTCATACTATACCAATCTCTCGACCCCCCAGACACAGACTCGTCCCCAAACCTAGCCACGATGATTGCGTTAGACACCTCAGAGGCCATGAAAGTTCAAAAAAAATGGTGAAAAATTACAGAAAGTTAAACAAAGATTATGAAATCCCTTTAACAAGATAATACATCAAGAAGAAATGAGATCTAGAATTCGCCGGAGAACAAAAGAATGCTGAAAAACTTTTGAAGGATAGAGAGCTCGAGAGAATTCAAAGAATATTTTGCAAAGGTAAAGTTTCAAAATGGCATGATTTTGGTTTTTATACAAGGAGGAATTGAATCCCAGCCATTGGATCGATGCCCAATTAGTCTGAGGCGTCTAATCGTGTGATGAATTCGAACCGTAAAATTCAAACAGTTCATGCCACCAATGCCTCAGATCACGTCGTGAGTATCACATGCTAGCCTCAACGCGTGAATGTTTTACACAAATAGAGCATGCTTATCATTGGCCATCATTGCACATTTAATGTAACAGTCGTACGTGTATTGGAAGTTGTAATGTAAAATCGTCAAATTGTGCGTACCAACGGCGAAGTTAATCAATTTACACTCAACTTCGGTAGTTCAGCCATAGACCTACCTCAGCTTCAATATGGAATTTAGCTACTCTCAAGTAGTTCACTCTCGGCAGTTCAGCCATAGACATGCCTCAGCTTCAATATGAAATTCAGCTACTCTCAAGTAATTCAACCTCGATATTAAAAACTTGTTTGTCTCTCTTTCAATTGATAGCCTCAGCACCACAAATCCCTCTATTGCAAGTAAGCCAGATTTAATCAACTATTGAATTCCATGCACAATATAAATATCTTTGCCTGGACTTGGATGACTAGTATGATGGACTACAAATTTTAAAAGTTTTTTTTAACATCATTGTTGTAGTCCAAGCATGACATAAATAATCACACATGGATTTGATGGACTATTGTTATGATTCGTTACTAGGTACTGCCACGTGACCATCTTAACTAAGTTGTGGGACCCAATCCAACCGAATCGTCAAGCCGCCCTCTAGGTAGAATGAGGCCCATGTAACTTCGAGGCCCTTCATTCCGAGGCTCTAATGTTATCTGAGGCCCAAATAACTCCGAGGCACCTTTCTAGGTCCGAGGCTCCTCAACTAGTGACGACTCACATGCAAAGATTGAACTCATGATAAAGATCTTATTCAAATGATTGATGTGACCTTTGTAAGATGTGTATTTGTATCCTGTCTTGTCAATATAAGAACATTAAAAGTTTTGAAAAGCTAGGAAGGTCAACTTGATGGCTAGGACTTGATGCTTCAACCGAGGAGATGAGGCCACATGTAATTTGATCCAAGGGTCGCCATTCCATTTGTAACACTATAAACACCCCCACCATGTAACAATTGAAAACTAATGCAACTCTAAATTCTTGACGCAACACATTTTACTCTCTCGTACAATTATATTACAATTATAAATATTGTTCTTATCGATTGATTATTATACAATTGTGTCCCGAAAACCTTGTCGGAACCCGAACGGAACGTCTCGTGTCATTGAGCTCCTCCCACGTTCAAATATTGGATTTATTTTTTAAGGTAATTTGCTATGCATTTTCTTTGTATACATCATGTTTGTTAGCTTTTGATTTAACTTTTTCTTTGATAATTATTTTGTGTGATTTATGGATTTTTGAAACAAGAAAGCGTCGGAATGGTGAAACTTATTCAAGACAAAAAACACTTTTTTCTTTAATCTCTTACCGCGTCTGTGTGTTACCTTGAATTGCATATTTGGTATGAGTGGTGGTTGGCCAACATTTGTTGGGTGGCGATTGATATTATTATTATTATTATTATTATTATTATTATTATTATTATTTCATGAGAGCGGTTAATGGTTGTGGTGGTAGAGAAAGAAGGAAAGAAAGTGACTTTTGTTATAAACCATAGAGAAAAAGAGAAGAAAGTAGGGAGAAATCAATAAACTCGTGTGTATTTTATTGATAATCAAAATCCCACATTTATAGGAAATAATTAGGGATGCAAGTATAATAATTTATAGGGTTGTAGGGGTACAATTATCATTCACTAANTAATTTATAGGGTTGTAGGGGTACAATTATCATTCACTAATAAACTTACCATTTACAGCACTCTCCATTGAATGACACATTACAAGACATCTCTTTGAAACATTATTTGGCAAAAACTCGATTGGACAAAAATGTCAATAAATGAAAAAAAAAGAAAAGAAAATAATTTCAAGGAATAAAATGTTGTCTCGTTAAAACCTTGTCAAGAAAATTCCGTGGACAAAACTTGAACGAATGAAAAAGAGTACAACTATTTCCCCTATTTTCATTTCTTGTATCAACTTATTCTTGTTTTGTACATCAATATCTTCAATATTGCAATATTTAGTGAAGTATGTCTCATATTGTTTTGTAGTCTTTAAATAACACTGTCTTTATATGAGACATTTATCAACCTTTGATGGTTATAATAACATGATGATTTGGAAAAAAAAGCTTTTGTTAATCTCTTCAAGAGTCTCGTACACATCAAAGTATTATTTTGAGGATAAATGTCTTAAATGTATGGACATTCATTATACAAAGAATATGTCTCGTTACAACCTCATTAGAAAAACATTGTGAGAAAAGTCATAATGAAAGAAAAAGAGTACATTATTCTTTTAAGTACGCTACAAAAGTTGTCTCATTAAAAACTTTGCCAGAAAAATTCAATGGGACAAAAAGTACAATGCATATTCATTCCCTTTCATAATAATTTGAATAATATGCTTCAGGCATATTAAATATTTCCAAGATAGTATCAAAATCATAAAAGATAAATTGCTTATAATCACAATTATTACATGCATATCAAATTTCATGCATTGCCACACTAATGATATAGAGAATTGTGATTACATCCATCATATGATAATTTATCTATTTGTATAAGTTTTCGCGAAATTCATTATATAAAGAGTCATACACTTGATATTACTTCGCTTTTTTCATTTTCATTTTGCATAAGTATACATCTTTGGGTGTTTAGATTCTAGATCTAGAAACTTTAGGTTTCTTTAGTAAGTTTAATTTTATTATGATCACATCCAGAAACTTTAGGTTTCTCCAGTAAATTCAATTTTAGGATGATCATGTCATGTCATTTTACCAATCATTACTTCAATCGATATGTTTCAATGAATTTATTTTAATTCTCTTCTATTCATAATATGGTGCAGTACATCATGTACAAAAAGTGTTGTCGACGACTTTTTCTTTTCTTTTTCGATTCTATTTCTTTTTCCATAATGATATAACTTATAGGGATATCTCAAGTTTCTTTATTTAGGTACGTAAGCCTCTTCCGGGGTTTTAAAACTTGTTATGTCTAAAAACTCAACAAGAGTATATGCCTCCTTAATATGCTCATCTTTTCTAATTTCTCCATTTTCTTTTGTAGAGATTTTTATATTAGAATTGAATATCAACATGTTTTAGATGTGCCGTCAAATACAATATTAACTAATTGTCCTCTAGGACTTTAATTCGAATTGAAGCATTTAAAGCTAATGTGTGAGATATTGTTGATCTTTTTTTGTCATTAATGCTTCTAAATGAATTATCTTTTGAACTTCTGGTTCGAATTGTCTTTTGCAAGAATTTAGATGATGATGCATTTTACATTATTTTCAGTTTCTTAAATTCTCCCTTAATGTTGAGAGAATTGTCCACTCAAATTGACAATCAACAAATCATGTTACCATAATCATCTTTTGACTTAACTATTGATCTTAAAGAAACATAAATGATTAAATATCAATATTTTTTAAGATTATTGTGTTGTAATTCATATACAATCACAATTTATATAAACTTTTATCCTATAAGAACACTAAAAGTTACGTTTCTTAAAGAAATATAACTTTTAAATATCAAAATTCTTAAAAATAAACATTCTTTTATTATTCTTGAAAGAGTATAAATTTAGAATCAATAATGTAGGAGAATATTGTGTTGTTCTCGAAGAAACACAATTCTAACTTGTCAAAATATAAAACTGCTAGATGAATATCGATCCACACCCGCATTTTTATGAAAATACTCACCATGAAAGGAAGGTATAAAATATTATATGTATTAATATGTTTATTTTATACATATAAAAAATAAAAAAATTATCCAACCTTTGAGGGGTTACCAGGGGCCATGGTCCTACTTTGAGTAATAAACTTAGTTGTACAAACATGATTAATAATGTTGGTTGACAATCATGTATTGTCAAAATTTGGACTATTAATATAAAAATTAGTTTTTAACAATTTTTAAAATTTATGAATGTGATGTTGTCAAATGTATAGTTGTCAATTAATGTTGTAAACAAATATTGCAGAAATAGCATGATTCTACTTGGAGTACGAACAGACTAGGGTGGCTAACATATTATTGTTTATTGCTTCATATGATTATTATCTTATTTGTGCATACGCCATTTAGTGTTTTTTAAGGTTCGCATGCATATTTGTAATTTATTAATTATTGACATGTTATTTAATCATTTAAAGTCCACTAGCATTTTTAATGCTTATTTTATCAAAGCCATGTTTAATTCGAGGAATATAGTTGAACCACATTTGACATTATTTTAATTTTGGACGTTGGTATTATATGTTACTTGTTATTTGATGAGTGTAAATCACCCATTGAACTAATACATTTAAAACATAGTTTTCAGGTTTTTTTAAACACTTGAGTATTTTGATGTGTTTGTTCATGTTTTGTAGTGTAGGTAAATTCGAGAAAATGACATATTATGGAGCTGGGGATGGAGCCACGTATTAATCATGGAAATGAGCTTGAAGAGGAGGTGAAAGAAGAAGAAAAATGAAGTGGAAAAGAGGCAAAAACGAAGGCAAATAAATGATGGAAGAAAGTTGGGTGCCCACGAAGGCAAATAAGTGACAGAAGAAAGCTGAGCACAACTCCGCCACAAGTGGGCGCCCAAGAAAATGTCAAAAACCCAGAAAAAAGGCAGAATTGTTGGGCCCGCGACGCCAGCCATTAGGCGATGCAGCACCAGTAAAATAGGCCGCTTCCCAAGAAAGAAGAAAATGAATATTTTTATAAATTTTTTAGCTCGGTCCAACTCAATCCGTCTTGATACTTTAAGAGACTATAAATATAAACTTGAAAAACTAGTTAAAGAGGGGAAGACGGCTTAGGAAGCAAGTAAGAAGATGAATCATTGAGAGAAAAAAAAAAGACAACAATTTGGAGAAGAATTCAAGCGTCAAAATAGTTTTTCTTATTCTTTTCTTCCCCTTGTTTTTTATTTCAGATTTTAATATGTCGTTTCTTGTATTCATGAACTAAATTTATTATTATTATCTAGGGTTTGATGTAACTAAACTTGAGACATGTTTGGATTCTAATATAGTTATTTCATTTGATTTTTTTCGTTAATTTATTTGTGTTAATTCTTGCGCAATGCTTTCAATTAGCTTATCAACAATTGAATGATTTGATGTCTTAGATTTCGGTACTCGAGAGAGAGGGAGATTTAGCTGTGATCTAAGAATTACATAACCTAGATTTTGTAGATTTCGAGATAAAATATAAAATCTTTGAAGCTTATACCATTTAAGAATCATGCGCATGATAATTTCTCTAGTTTTAATATGGAACAGAGATATTGTAATTAAAATATACAAATATATTCTATTCAGCACTAGAGAGTGGGAATAGAATTAAACTGAAGTTCTCGCCTATAAATTTAGAAAAAAAATTGATAGAAGTAACTATAGAAGTTGAAAAACATTGTTGATAGTGAGGTGAAATCAATCTCTAGGCCTTCTCACGTGGATAACTCTCCCATATTTTGTCTTGTTTTACTTGAATTGTCACACACCCACGTTATTTTAGTATAAAAATATTAACTTTAGATTTGATTTTTCTAGATAAAGTAAAAACTGAAATAATTATAGTACTTAGTAGGAATTACACACAATCCCTATGTGTTCGACATTTTAACTCCATTACTATATTACAAAACTTGACACCGTACAATTGCGACATAAATCATGTTATAGAAAACACGTGAAAAGTTTTGACGCTATTGCTGGGGATTGTTTCATTTGATTTCTGTTAATATTGTTACCAATTAGCTTTTATTTTAATTTGGATTTTAATTTTTGTTTTCATTTATTTTCTCTTTATCTCTAATAGTTCTTTAACTGTTTCTTTTAGCTGTGCATGCAAAAAGTTAGGAATCATGAATTACTACATGTTGATCCTGATCTAGAATGCACATTTCGCTTTCTTGGGATATACAGAGAAATAAACGTGTAGCAATGTCAGAACAAGTAGCAAAAACAGCTAATGAAAATAATCAACGAGTTATTCGGGACTACGTCAGGCCAGTGGTCAATGAAAATTATTCTGGTATAGCATGCCCGGCCATTGCAGCAAATAATTTCGAACTAAAGTGAGGATTGATACACATGGTACAACAGAACCAGCTTGAGGGAGCTCCGACAAAAGACCCAAATGCCCATCTGGTTTTTTTCTTGGAAATTTGTGATATGGTGAAGATTAATGGAGTTACCGATGAGGCAATTAGATTGCGTTTATTTTCCTTCTCCTTGAGGGATAAAGCCAAATCTTGGTTCTAGTCACTAGTGTATGGTTCTATTACTACTTGGGATGACTTAGCTCAGAAATTCCTCTCCAAGTACTTCACGCCTTCCAAATTAGCTCAACTTCGGAGTGAAATTGGTCAATTCAGACAATCTAACTTTGAACCATTTTATGAAGTGTGGGAGAGATTCAAAAACATGCTTAGAAGGTGTCCTCCACATGGTTTTTAGAATTGGATGCAGATTGAGATCTTCTATAAATAGTTAAATGGGTAAACAAGAACTATAGTGGATGCAGCTGCAAGGGGTATTTTACTGGCTAAAATAGCAAATGCTGCATATGCTCTATTGGATGACATAGCTACAAACAGTTATCAATGACTGAGTGAGAGATCAAGCGTAAATAGAGTAGCATGTCCACGTGAATTAGATCCTATCACTGCACTAGCAGCTCAGGTTTCATTACTTACTAATCAGATAACTACCCTTATTACTCAGAGTTATCAACATCAGGAGACAGAAATAGCGAATGAGCAGGCTCAATATGTTAACAACAGGAATTACAATCAAGGAGGAAACTACCCATCTAATCACTACCATCCAGGGTTTCTTAATCACTAGAATCTATCATATGGCAATAACACGAATGTACTTCAACCTCCTCTCGGGTTCAACACTCAAAGTCAGAAGAAAACATCTTTAGAAGACCTCTTGGGGACTTTTATTTTTGAGACAAGATCGCGGTTCAATAAAGATGAATCACGTTTGGTTAATATCGAGACTCACATGACCAATATGGGGGCTACAATGAAGAATCTTGAAGTTCAGATTGGTCAGTTAGCTACATCAATGAAGTCTCAACAACAAGAGAAGTTTCCAAGTGATACAAAGGTGAATCCAAAGGAACACTGTAAAGCTGTTACCTTGAGGAGTGGCAAGGAAGTTGGAGAGAACATGTATATAATGTCGTCAACATCTACACCTGATCAGAACGAACAATAGATAGTTGCAGAACAAGAGAATCAGATCTACGAAACAAAGCAGGATTACAAGCCTAACTATATCATTCCCTAATAACCCACAAGTCATCAAGCCTACACATTCATTTCCACAGAGATTCTAGAAGAAGAAGTTTGATGCACAATTTTCCAAGTTCTTGGATATTTTCAAGAAAATTCATATTAATATCCCATTTGCAGATGCTTTGGAACAAATGTAAAACTACACTAAGTTCATAAAAGAGGTAATGTCAATGAAGAGAAAGCTAGAAGAATATGGGATAGTGAAATTGACAAAGGAATGTGGTGTTATTCTTCAAAAGAACCTCCATCGGGAAAAAAAATCAGGGCAGCTTCACTATTCCATGAATGATTAGAGGCTCCTCTTTCGATAAAGCCTTTATGACCTTGGAGCAAGCATCAACTTGATGCCCTTGTTAGTTTTCAAGACATTAGACCCTTGGGGTGGTAAAACCAACAATAATTACTCTACAACTAGGTGACAAGTCCCTCACATACTCATGAGAAATTATTGAAGACGTTTTAGTAAAGGTTGATAAATTTATCTTCTTAACTGACTTCCTGGTATTGGATATGGAAGAATATCAAAAGATTCCATTTATTTTGAGTAGGCCATTCTTAGCAACAGGAAGAGCCCTAATCGATGTACAAGGAGGATAGTTGACTTTTAGAGTGAATGAAGAAGAAGTGATGTGATGTTCAATATCTACCAACCAATGAGATTTCTGGATGAGACCAATACTTGCCATCGAATTGACTTCATTAATTTTGTCATGAAGGAAGAAAAAGTTTTTATTGAGGATCCCTTGGAGCATTGTATAATGTTTAATGCTACAAAGGATGACATTAACACTCTGGAGGTTACACAGAAGCAAGGAATTAGTTGACTGCATATTGGCTCTTGAATCATCACCACATGAAGATAATCCATTACAGTGTGAAGATATCCAGCATACAGTAAGTTCAAATGACAAGAAGGGTAATGAAAGAAGTACATTTGAATTGAAGAAACTTTCAGACCACCTTCGATATGTTTTCTTAGAGGAAAATTCTACATCTCCGGTGATTATTTCTTCCTTACTTACCAAGGATGAAGATGACAAATTACTGAAAGTGTTGAGAGAACACAAAGCTGTTTTGGGTTGGTCTATTGCTTATATCAAGGGATAAATCCTATAGTTTGCATGCACAAAATTATCATGGAAGACTCTTACAAACCATCTATTGAACATCAAAGAAAATTGAATCCAACTATGAAAAAACTGGTGAAAGCAGAGTTTCGAAAGCTCCTGATGGCAAGGATTATATTTGCTATTTCAGATAGTGCATGGGTTAGTCTAGTACAAGTGGTACCAAAGAAAGGTGGAATGATAGTAGTCAAGAATGACAATAATAAGCTGATATCTATAAGAACAGTGAATGGTTGGAGGGTTTGTATTGATTACAAAAAGCTTAACATCGCAACTAGAACTTTCCACTTCCATTTATTGATCAAATGTTGGACAGACTAGTAGGATACTCTCACTATTATTTTCTTGATGGTTATTCTAGCTACAATCAGATTGCAATAGCACCATAGGATCAAGAGAAGACGACATTCACTTGTCCATATGGCACTTTTGCCTATAGACAGATACCATTGGATTATGTAATGCTCCAGCCACTTTTCAAAGATGTATGATGGCTATCTTCGTAGTTATGGCAGAGGAAATTATGGATATTTTTTCTATTTTTGGTACTTTTTTTATTATTGTCTTCACAATCTCTCTTTAGTGTTGCAACGCTATGAAGAAAAGAACTTAGTTCTTAATTGAGAGAAGTGTCATTTCATGGTACAAGAAGGAATTATGTTAGGCCGCCATGTTTCAACAAAGGGACTAGAAGTCGATAGAGCTAAGATAGATACAATAGCAAGGCTACCACCACCCACTAATGTCAAAGGAATTCAGAGTTTCTTGAGACACGCTAGGTTTTACAGGATGTTTATTAAAGATTTTTCAAAAATAGCTAAACATTTTTGCAACCTTATGGAAAAAGACACAACAGTTGTTTTTTATGATGACTGTCTCAGGTATTTGAAACAATAAAGGAGAAATTGGTTATAGCTCTCGTTATGATATTGCCAAATTGGGGTCAACCATTTGAAGTAATGTGTGATGCCATTGATTATGTGGTGGGAGCAGTTTTAGGACAAATGAGTGAAAAGATCTTCCTGGAAATTCACTACACTAGCAAACCTTGAATGGAGCTCAATTGAATTATACCACAACAGAGAAAGAGATGTTGACAGTGGTCTTTTCTTGTGAGAATTTCAGATGTTATCTCATTGGCACCAAAGTATTCATCTACACAGATCATGCTACAATCTGATATCTGTTTGAAAAGAAAGATGCTAAGCCTCGCTTAATTAGTGAATTTTGTTGTTGCAAGAGTTTGATGTGGAAATTCGAGATAAGAACGGTAGTGAAATTGTAGTTGCTAGTCATCTTTTGTGGTTGGAAAATGAAGAGGTGATAAATAACAATCAAATTCAAGTATCTTTTCCTGACGAGATTTTATTAGCAGTTTCATCAAGGATCCTGTGGTATGCTGATTTTGTAAACTACTTAGCTTGTGGAAGGATGCCACCCGACTTGAATTCTCACCAAAAGAAAAGATTTTTACATGACGTCAAGTCATATCTGTGGGATGATCCACTTCTCTTCAGAAAATGTGCGGATATGATGATCAGGAGATTTGTCCCTATGGAGGAAAAAAATCAATTATGGAGCATTGTCATTTCTCAATTTATGGAGATCATTTCAATCCTACATGTACTGCTTCTAAGATATTACAGTCGAGATTCTATTGGCCAACTCGTTTCAAGGACTACGACCGTTATCACCATACTGGGAATATTTCAAGACATCACAAGCTTCCATTGACTAATATGCTCGAGGTGAAATTATTTAATGTATGTGGTATAGACTTCATGGGTTCTTTTCCTCCATCAGTTGGCCAAGTATATATCCTTCTTGTAGTAGACTATGTCTCCAAATTGGTTGAGGTCATTGCTATACCAACAAATTATGCAAATGTAGTTATAAAGTTTCTGCAGAAAAGCATCTTCACTCGGTTTGGCAAGCTTAGGGCTATAATAAGTGATGAAGGTAAACATTGTTGTAACAAAAATTTCAAGTTTCTTTTGGCTAAATATAATGTCAAGTACAAACTAGCACTTGGTTATCATCCCCAATTCAATGGACAAGGAAAAATATCCAACACTGAGATTAAAGAAATATTGGAGAAGACTGTGAACGTCAACCCCAAAGACTGGGCTCATAAACTTGATGAAGCGCTATGTGTATACCGAACAGCTTTCAAAATGCTAATCGGAATGTCACCTTATCGTTTGGTATTTGGAAAAGCATGTCACCTACCAATTGAATTAGAGCACGAACTTGATGAATTTCGAAACGAAGCATATGAATATGCGAAGATACATAAAGAGCGAACAAAGCTGTGCCGTGACAAGAGGAACCTAAGGAGGGAACTCAAACCAAGAGAACAAATTCTTTTGTTCAATTCTTACTTGAAACTCTTTCTAGTCAAGCTTAGATCACGGTCATCAGGACCATTCCTGGTCCATAAGGTGTTTTTCTATGGTTTAGTGGAATTGGTAAGCATAGATGAACCCATATTTCAGGCTAACAGTCAATGACTCAAACACTATTTTGGTTAAGAAGATCGGGATGTGGAGGAAATTGAACTTGGAAAATCAACTTAAATCTACTTCAACGTCAAGCTAATGATGTTAATCCCCTCCTTAATCCATGATCTCTGTATACAAGGGGGTGTTACCACGTGAGAATATGAGTAAGTTTTACATCCTCGGCCACCACTCACACAAGACTTTTGGGACAAGCTCACAGGGCCTCAAGATAGGCCAGCTCCTCTCAATCATCTCATCAGGCTCCACTGCCTCCACTACCTTCTTAAACTGGTAATGCTACAAGAAGAATACTTGAAGCAATGGACTTGCGTATGACTCGATGGCAGAAAGGAATGCAAGGGCAAATGGATCAATTGCAGACTTACAATTCTGACCAGTTTCATTATCAAAATGCTTGCATTGCGGTCATGGTCTCTGTATACATCATGGACATTTGATGTTTTCACCGAGGTATCTCACCCTTTTTTATTTCATTTTCACATCGGTTTAATTGCTTTTGTGTGTGTGTGTGTGTGTGTGTTTTTTTTTGTAGTTTAGGTAAATTGGAGAAAATGGCGTATTATGGAGCTTGGGATGGAACCACGCGTTGATCATAGAAATGGGCTTGAAGAGGAGGTGAAAGAAGAAGAAAAATAAAGTGGAAAATAGGTGAAAAATGGAGGCAAATAAATGACAGAAAAAGCTGGGTGCCTAAGTGCCAAAGAAAGTGTCAAAAATCAGCAGAAAGCTAAGTTGCAGCACCCAACCAGAGAAAAAAAGACAGAATGGCACTAGCCGTTAGGTGCTGCGGCGCCAGTAAAACAATCCATCACTCCGCTGCGGTGCCGCTTCCCGAGAAAGAAGAAAACTAATATTTTTTAAAAAAATTCGGCCTGGTCCAACTCCAATCCATCTTGATACTTTAAGAGACTATAAATACAAACTTGAAGAACTAGTTAAAGAGGGGAAGACAGCTTAGGAGGCAAGGAAGAAGAGGAATTATTGAGAGAGAAAAAAACGACAACAATTTGGAGAAGAATTCAATCGGCCAAACAATTTTTCTTATTCTTTTATTCTCCGTGTTCTTTTTGTCAGATTTTAATATATCGTTTCTTGTGTTCATGAACTAAATTTATTATCTAAGGTTTGATGTAACTAAACTTGAGACATGTTTAGATTCTAATATAGTTATTTCGTTTGATTTTTCCGTTAATTTATTTGTGTTAAGTCTTACGCAATGCTTTCAATTACCTGATTAATAATTGAATGATTTGATGTCTTAAACTTCGGTACTCGAGAGATGGAGATTTAGATGTAATCTAAGAATAACATAACCTGGATTTTGTAGATTCTGAGAGAAAATACAAAATCTTTGAGGCTTATACCATTTAAAAACCATGCACATGATAATTTCTGTAGTTTAATTCAAAATAGAGATATTATAATTAAAATATAAAAATAGGTTTGATTTAGCACTCAAGAGAGGAAATATAATTAATCTAAGGTTCTCGCCTATAAATTTAGGAAAAATTGATAGAAGTAACTATAGAAGTCGAAAAATATTACTAATAGTGAGATGAAATCAATACCTAGGCCTTCTCACATTAATAACTCTCCTATAATTTGCCTTATTTTACTTGAATTGTCACACATCCATGTTATTTTAGTATAAAAATATTGACTTTATATTTGATTTTTCTAGATAAGTAAAAGTTGAAATAATTATAATACTTAGTAGGAATTAAATATGATCTCTGTAGATTCGACACTTTAACTCCATTACTATATTACAAAATTTGACACCGTACGCTTGCGACATAAATCACGTTATAGAAAACGCGTGACATTATTATTGGGATTTGTTAAATTCATTGGTTATAAGTGTATTTTGTACACGTATCTAGGCCACTAAATGAGAGTATTTGTTGGTGATTTGGATGAGTTATAACTTAATTTTGTGTTAATTATGTTTGTTAGGTTGAACTCAATACAAATTGGTAGATTTGGAATAAAGGAACAAACTATGTGCGAAAATGAAAGAAATCTAAAGTTTAGGGACCAAAGTGTAAACATATAATAGTTGATTTAGAGCACAAAATGATGATTAAAGATTATATAGGATCAATTGGATGCAATTGGAGGTCAAAGGAGTGATATATAGTGGACGTATTTTCACAAATTAATTTCTAGCCAAAGAAGTTATGCTACGAATTTTTAGCCTCAACTTGAAACCCATTTTCGGATAGCAAATGTTCGAAATGGAAAAATTGTACTAGAAGAATTGTATCCATTTGAATTACATTTTCAATTCATTTTGAATCTGCTCTACCTGTAGAAAATGTTATGGCCGAAATACCGAAAGTTGTTCAGAAATAAACCTGCGCGCAGAGGGGAAATTAATAGCACACGTGCAATACCTTATTTTCCCTAACCCGAGAGCCATTTGGTTCTACGGCGTGCGCGTAGTAGTTATACTAGTGCGCGCACGGGGGCCTTCTTCGCAGAAGAATCTTTAGTTCCTTTCGCGATTCAAACTCTTTTGGAAACCAAATTGGACGTAATTTTGACCTATTTTCTGCCTCTTATAAATAAAGAACGAGGGAAAAACCTCTCTGACCTCTTCATACATCATAGTTTCATCAAATTCATCAAGAACAAGAGGTCAATTGCTATATTTTGAGAGAGGATATCAAGTCATAGCAAGGAATTGAAGGCCAATTATATCAAGATTTTGACGAAGTCAACCGTGGGTTTGAAGATCAACTTCTTTTGATTTATTTCATGATCTGGGTGATATTTTTCTATTTTTCTTTTTATAATTTATATATTAACATGCTAGGCTAGATCCATTTTTGTATTGGATGAAAATGAATCCTATTTGTGTATTTGTTTTAATTCAAGACTAATATTTTAGTTTATTTGTTGTGTTTCTTGATTAATTTTGCATACTCATTGCATTATTTAATTGATTGGCCATCAATTAGATAATTATTTGCTTGTTGTAGTGTTGGAAAACTTACAATAAATTTAGAACGCGACAAAATTAACATATATGCAATAGATGTTAGGAAAAACATTTATCACAAGTGCAATCATATAGATAATCTAAACTTTAATCCATTCTAATCATTTGAATTCGGGTTAGGAATAGATTCAAGTTCGTGGTTAGGATAGATTTAATTTGTCTTGAAAAAGAAATTTATATATCATAGTTTTATTGATTATCAAGAATGAATAAACGGAACTAGATTACAAATCAAGAATTAAAATAGATAGCAATATGAGGATACGAAATCCAATAAAATCATCCATAATTTGATACAAAATAATTTTTACCGTTTTCTTAGATAATTTATCATAAAATCAAATCAAAATT
Organism: Fraxinus angustifolia subsp. syriaca; assembly: GCA_903798275.1. Classification (NCBI taxonomy): domain Eukaryota; kingdom Viridiplantae; phylum Streptophyta; class Magnoliopsida; order Lamiales; family Oleaceae; genus Fraxinus; species Fraxinus angustifolia. The sequence continues at coordinate 5,134 of CAIGRE010110698.1, read as the reverse complement.
CATATTTCCTTTACACTATTCGAATTCCATACATAACTAGTAAATTTGAATTTAATCTATTCCCCGTGAGACGATAATTCTCAACTCATCAATTTTATTACTTATCAACGATCTCGTACGCTTACAGATTTTGTAAGAACAATTGTCGATTTACATTATATCATTCTTTATTGATAATGAAAAGAGGCATCAATAATATGTTGCTGCTTACCTATTATGAGTACCTATTTTGTCAAAACACTTCTTCAAATTGTCATTAATCCCTGAATGAGAAAATAAAAAGCTCGAATCTAATATTAATATAATTGAGGTACATCTTATATTAAATTAGATTCTCAAATTAACTTTATTATTTGGCATGATTGGTCAGACCATCCAGATCAATAATGATGTGAAAAATTATCAAGAATTTGAATAAATATTAAGTGTAGATACAGAAGATTCTGCAATTAAATGAATTTACATATAATGTTTTTTCTTTATGTTATAAATTGATCGTTGATCACTATTATCTAAATTTGGAAGTAAATCAATCTTGAAAATTAATTAGGGTAATAAAGTGGGCTCTCGTCGCCCTCCGTGTTGATCATCTATATATTATTTATATATAATAGATATGATACATATATTAGATGGTTGCATAGTGTTTGCAACCTAAAGTTTGCAAAATTATAATTTAAATTTTAAATTATGGGCATAATTTTTCGATTATATAATCAAAACAATGTGTCTTGTCAATCCTAGTGAGTTTACATGCCAAACTTTTGATAAATGTTGGTAGGGATGACTATAAATAGTTTGATAAACTTTTAACTATTACCATCGAGAATAAAGTACTACCCATTTCTGTTTATGAAATGATATTATGCAACATGCCACACCAAGTTCTCTCTTTTGTAATTGGCATGTGGTCATTTTAAAAGTGCAATATATGTATAATTACTCAATCGCAGTGCACCGAAATGGATATTACATAATGCTGAGAATACAAGTCTAATCTGAACCCTTATAAAATATCTTAAACCCTAATGGGTGATATTTTATAACACATTTTTTTTATTGTCAATTTGATTGAAAAACTTTCTCAACATTAGGGGAGGAATTAAGACTTTGAAAAATTATATAAATAATGCATTATTATCCACATACTCACAAAAAGATAATTTGAACAAGAAGTTTGAAAGATAATTCATTTAGATGCATTTAGTGATCAAAGAAATTAACAATATCCCACACACCAACTTTAAATGCTCCAACTTGAATTGACCTCATATGAAGACAATTCGTTACCATTATATTATATATATTAATGACACGTCAAAAACGTGAATACATTGGATTTTAAGACAAAAAAGACTCCTAAAAATGGAGTAAATAAAGAAGGTGATCCCATTTAAGAAGCGTATACTCTTGGTGAACACATAAACATAAATAATTATAAAGCTTGGGAAAAAGTATTTGAAATATTGAAAGTAGAGATCAATAAGTTACGTCGTCATGGAAAAAAAGAAGTTGTCGACAACACTTTTGCACATGATTTATTACTTTACATTATGAATAGCGAGGATATCAAAATAAATTCATTGAAGCAGATCGATAGAAGAAATAATTGGCCAAATAAAATGACGTAGTCCTAGTAAAATTAAATTTACTAGAGAAATTTGAAGTTTTTGTATCTATAGTCTGCAATTCTAAAGGTGTATACTTGTGCGAAAAGGAAATGAGAAAAAATGAAGTCGTAATATATAATGTACGAATCTCAATATAATGAATTTCACAAAGATCTTGGTGGATGCAATCAGAAGTCAATATCTTGTTATCCTTTTGATGTATGAAATTTGAAATGCAATTATAACCAACTCTTGTGTCGTGACTCTTAATGTTATCCTTAAATGATCTAATGTGCTTGAAACACATAATTCAAGTGATAGTATCATGGGGGAATAAATAAGTGTTTTACTCTTTTTTCTTAACAATGTTTTGTCCCATTGATTTTTTCTGACAATATTTTTAATAAAGCATACTCAAAAGAATAATGTAGTCATATTCTTTGTGTAATGATGTTCATAACCTACAAGATATTTACCCTCAAAATAAGATTCTTATATATTACAAATTATGTACGAATCTCGAAAAGCGACAACATAATCTATTTTTTAATAGATCATCATGCTGACTAAAGACAAATAAAGATTGATAAATATCATCCTTGGAAACAATATTGTTTGAATGTTTTAACAAGATAACACGAAACATGTTTCACCAGAATTGCAATATTAAAGACGTTGACATACAAGACATGAATAATTTAATACAAGAATTTTCATTTATTGAATTGCGGGGGAGCAGTTGTATTTTTTTTCTTCGATCAAGTTTTGTCCAATTGAATTTTCTTGACAAGATTTTCGAGTCATCATTTTATTACTCCAATTTTGTTATACTATTTCTGCTCTTTTTCCTTCATTTAATATTTTTATTTCATTGGATTTTTATCGAACTAGGTTTTAATGAGATAAATATTAAGTAACGAATCATTCAAGGAGTGTTATAAATTATATAATTATTAGTGAATGATCATTATACTCTTACAACTCTAACTATTATAAGTGTTTTATCTCTTGCAGTCCTAATTTCTCCCTATAAATATGAGACTTTGGTTATCAACAAAATACACAAAAGTCGTCGACTTATCTACTTTATTCTCTTTTCTGTTTAGTTTTATAACACACATCTATTTTCAGATATTATAATAATTTTGTTTTTCTTTATTATTTTTATTTGTCAGATTATAAGTTTTTCAAATGCAAAATTTTAGTAATACTTTCACCTCCTATTTCAATTTCATTCTCCAATCGCTTTACAAGTTAAAATTTTCAAGTAAATTATAAAACAAATCTACTTTTCAAAATCTATTGCAATTTATTTCGGATTTGAGGTTTTGTTTGAATCAATTAGAGAGATGAAATCAATTTTAAATTCCTCCTTGCTTATGTGCCTTAGCAATCAAAGACAAAGTAATAGTTATTTTCCTAGATGAATTTGGACCATATTTAATTTCCAAACTATTTGATGATACTTATTTCACAAAAGGTTTTGTTTTGTTTAATTTTTTCTTTTTTATTATTTAATTGTTTTCTTCTTATTATATTTTTTTTTTCAATTTAAAATACTTTTTAATGTTCTTACCTTTTTTTAATTTTCTTTAATTTATTTATCATTTTTTTTGGTCATTAATTTTTATGTAATTTAATTAATTGTTTTTAATTTGTATTTAATTTATTTTTCGTCCTTCTCTTTTAATTTATTACATCATTTATTTTTTTATTAGCTTCGATATCTTGCGTATGGTAGTTACAATTTGTTTTCCTTGATTTTTCGAGATTATGTGTTATTTTATTATCTCTTATTCAATGTCTAACATTTAAATTTTTGCAGGATGGAGTATCATTTAGATGCAGAGTTGAGACGGCTGGTAAGGAAAGCTACTTGGAATAGTAGCTTTGAAAGTTTTACTTATGCGTTGGAGCTACTCGATGATCAGCATGGAGCTATGATGCAATAGTCCTTCGTGTGGCTCCTAAATCACTTGCGAGAGGTGCAGTACTTTGGACGGATCATCGATACACTACTATGTCGACTTCTTAGGCCAATCGAGGCGATACCCTCCACTTCGACCTCGAGAGCAAGGTCATTAGTTTCTCGATGTTTGAGTTTGTCCTGATCACTAGATTGAGGATTACAAGCGACGCAACCACTGAGAGAAGCAACTAGTTGTTCGAGACGTACTTTCAGGGACAAGGGACGGTGCTTCTACCCTAGTTGATGGGCGCGATTAAGGAGTGCGACCAGATGTTAGATAGATTGAAGTTTGGGCTGGTCTATATCCTTGAGAGCATGATGAGGTATCATCACAAGAAGATCGTTGTTGACATTTTTCATTTGCAAGGTTTTGACAACATCGATGCATTCAACTACTATCTGTGGGGCCAGAGATGTTTTGAGGAGACCGTACACATCTTTACCATATCACACTCGAAACCTAAGGGGTCCATGCGTAAGTATGATACATATGGATCGCTCTTGGCAGTGCAAGTAAATGTTTAATATAATGAACATTTAAAAACTATATACTAAATTTATATATAATAAGTGGACGTGTTGTAGATTTGGTCATATGAGACGGTTCCCTTCTTGGGTACTTGATTTTCTAGGTGAGGGAAGACATGCTACCCCCAGATGTATAATTGACGAGCATTCCGAGCAAACGGATGTTCATGCGACAAACAATTATCAATCCTCCTCGACGACCCTCAGGTGAGTATTAGACATTGTAGATTTATATTGTATGTCGTTTCAGAATTTCATCACATGATCATTAATTAGTTGAAATGTCAATATATCAGCTAGAGGTCATAATCGAGTTGACGTCATCGATAGATGACGAGGACGAGGGTCATGGTCTTGTGTATGACCCAGCCATTTCGCATACTCCACGAGACCACATGTCCGATTTTATCCTAGACCGAGATTGGGTATGAGAATTTACTATAATTTATTGATTATCATTTTGTATGAATTAGCCTATTTGAACTAAGTTAATAATTTTTAATGTTATTTGTATAGAAGCACGGTCCAGTTGATTGGCGATCACCTCCGTCGCTGATGAGATCACATCCGTCAATGTGATCTCCTTCTCCTCCATTCAGGCACCTCCCACATGGATCTCTTGCGGACAGTGATCTATATGTCCTTCTGGCTGGATTTATGATAGAGATAAGGGAGGAGGTGGACGCTCTACAAGTAGGGTTGTAAATGGATCAGATCTGCCTATATTCGATCCGATCTGATATGAAAATTATCCGATTCGATCCGATCCAATAATTCAACGGATATTTGATTGTTAAATTCATATCCAATTCGTTATGTTATCAGATATCTGATCCGATAATCAGATCCGAAATTAATAAAAATTAGGAAAAAAAATGATTTTATGTTTTTTAAAAATTTTGAACTAACTTGAGGCTCACCTGTTTTTACTAGCAAGCCTAATAGTGACTTCTACCATCATGATTTTTTTTATAGAAGAGGTCCCCTTCTAATTTTCTAATGACATTCGATATGGGATAAGGTAAAA
>CAIGRE010110675.1:0-11857 GCA_903798275.1 Fraxinus angustifolia subsp. syriaca | reverse complement strand
TTTCCGTTAAACCAACATATTTTAATTGCCCACGAGTTAAAAAAATTGTAGATAACAGAAATCACATATTTCCAAATTTGTTAGTCACAGATTAACGAATTTTAAGGTCACATTTAAATAGTTAGCCACAGAGAACCATATAGTTGGTGACATACACCCAAACACGTCCTAATCCCAGTACACCATCAATACTTGGTCACATATCGATATAGTTGGTCACATACACCCAAACTCTCGTCCCCGATCCCAGTGCACTACCAATACTTGGTCACAGATCGTCCAAATAGTTGGTCACAGACATTCTTCTTCTCGCCCGCCGTCGCCTCCACCTCCACCTCCATCACTACAACCACCCACCAACAATAATACCAACCACCACCGTCGTCGACTGCACAGCACCACCATCATCGTAGCACCGTCACAACACCACCACAACCACCGCCGTAATAATAACAAAAAATAACCATCCCATCACCGCCTGCACCACCACACCAAGAAAACAAACATCACCGCTGTCGACCCCGCCACAACACCACCACAACCATTGCCACAACAATAACAAAAAACGATCGCCACCACAGTTCCACCATACAGACCGCCACACACACACAGATCCACCACACGGATTCCCACAGCCACAAACACAGAAGTTCCACCACACGCTGTGAACGACACTAGCATCCTGTTTACAGGAGTATCCAGTTCGCAGCAAATCGTCGCCTACACCAAGTTGGAAGCCTCAACCATACCGACATTGCATTGAAGACATCTGCCACATCTAAGACCTCCAACGCACACATAGCATTGAAGACCTCCACCCTACATCACCGAATCGAAGACCACTGCATACACACAACTCTACAATGCACACCCACAGCACCTCCACCTCACACCTACAGCAGCGTTGCGACACTGCTGTGAATGGCAACAGCGTCGAAGCACTGCTGCATGTTGCTGCCGTTCACAATAGCATCGCGACGCTGTGAAACTGCTGTGAAAAGAGGGAGGGAGGGAGGTGGAGAAGTGTATAAAATGCACAATCCCACATNTTGCGGCATATTTTCAGCGAACACCCACATTGGAAGTTTATGAAACCTTTGGGGAGAAGTGTATCTATAAAATGAGCATGACATCCAATACTTTTACATGGACTTTAGAATTGTAAATTTTGAAGCCCAATTATGGAGTTAAAATATTTTTAAAAAGCTCTGGTGGAAAAGCCAATTGATAAGCTACAGTTCCAAGCTTTGAGTATCTCGAAAGGTCCAATGTATTTTGGTCGAAGTTTCTCCCTTTTTCCAAACCTTTAGACACCTTTCATTGGTGTAACTTTCAAAAATACACTATCACCAACTACAAATTCTAGTTCCTTTCGTCTTCGATCTGCATAACCTTTTTGTCTGTCTTAGGCAGTCTTCATGCTAGCTCGAATATTTTCAATGGCCTGAATTGTTCGTTCCATGATTTCAAGTCCTAAAATTTTATGTCCACCGACTTCATCTCAATGAATAGGCGATCTACACTTCCTTTTGTACATGGCTTCATACGGTGTCATGCAAATAAAAAGCACGATAGCTATTGTTATAAGCGAATTCAATTATGGTAAATGCTTCTCCCAATGTCCCCCAAAATCTAGGACACATAATCGAATCATATCCTCTACGGTTTGAATTGTGCGCTCAGATTGTCCATTTGTTTGGGGGTGAAAAACACTACTAAATTTTAATTTAGTTCCCAATGCCTGATGCAAGCTTTCCAAAAGTTCGATGTAAATCTTGGATCTCTGTCTGACATAATTGAAATTGGAATGCCATGTAATTTCATCACTTCATTAACATATAGTTGCGCAAACTGGTCCATAAAAAATGTCATTCGAACATGTAAGAAGTGAGCTGACTTGGTCAGTCTATCGTTGATTACTCAAATAGCCTCATGACCTCTTATTGTTTTCGGAAACCAGCAACAAAATCCATCGTTATATGCTCCCATTTCCATCCGGGAATATCTAATGGTTATAGCGATCCTGATGGTCGTTGATGCTCAGCTTTCACCCGTTGACAAATTAGGCATTTCTCAACGAACTCAGCTATGTCCTTCATATTCCTCCACCAAAATACAACTTTTAGGTCACGGTACATCTTTGTACCTCATGGATGTACTGAATAAGGGGTGGTATGGCTTTTTCTAAAATTTCTTTTCTTAATTCCTCAAATTCTTGTACACAAATGTCTTTGATAATATAATGTTTTATCCTCAGTTACAGTGAACCCCTTTCGCTTTTCTGTATCAATTTTTAATTTAATAAATTCGAATAATTGATCGCCCTTCTGATGGTTAATTCAATTGCGGAGTGTCGACTGTACAAGCGAGCCGTTATCTTAGCGACAGTGCCTGACGGAGTCGTGACTACTTCGAGATTTAACTTCTCCGACCATTCAAATCTCACACCTTTATGAGTCAACTTTGTTAAAGGCCCTGATATCTCCGAGAATCCTTCTATAAATCTCCGGTAGTATCCTGCTAGGCCTAAAAAGCTGCGAACAAAAAGCTACGAATCTCTCCTACATTGGCTGGTCTCGACCAATTCAACATCGCTTCTACTTTGACCATATCTATCTCTATTTCTTAGGCTATAACTACATGTCCAAGAAATGCAACTCGTTCTAGCCAAAATTCGCACTTTTTGAATTTGGCATAAAGTTTATCCCTTTTTAAAGTTTTCAATACAATCTTCAAATGTTCCTTGTGCTCTTCTTCAGTCTTTGAATAGATCAAAATATCATTGATGAATACAATGACAAACTGATCTAGGTATTCGTGGAAGACGCGATTCTTCAAGTCCATAAACACTCCAGGAGCATTAGTTAGGCCAAATGACATAACTAAGAACTCGTAGTGAGCACACCGAGTTCTAAAGGTCATCTTTGTCAGCAGATTTAATTCTCAGCTGGTGGTATCGTGTCCTCAGGTCAACCTTTAAAAATACCCTTGTTCAACGTAATTGGTTGAACAAGTCCTCAATTTTGGGAAGTGAATATTTATTCTTAATAGTGATTCTATTCAACTCTCTGTAGTCATTGCACATTCGCATTGACCTGTCTTTCTTCTTGTCGACTAACACTGGTGCCCCCCATGGGGATACACTAGGTTGAATTTGCATTTAAATTAATAAAAACAAGGTTTCTTATCATACATATAGGAGACACATGAACTAATATGAACACACGTGGAAGTAATTGTTGTGCGTAGCGCCTATAATGATCGGACTCAGGTAAGGGTATCGGGTATGGATATGTATCTAAGTGTCGAATATTTTATTTTTTAAAATATAGGATACGAGGGTATGGCTAAAAAAGTCTAAAGTTTGGACACGAGTATGTGACATCTTTCAAATTTCATTTTTTTTACTAACCCAAATGTTATTTTAAATAGACCAAAATCAATCATTCACAAAGAAGGAAATAAGTATTAAATGAGGGTTTAAGACAAATAAAATAGAATTTTGGGGTTTAGTTTTCAATTATGGGAAGTTAATTACTAAATGTTATGTAAAATAAAAAATGAGCGACTTGATTGCAATTTAAACTTATTGGAATGCTAAATAGTATTATATAGAACTCATTTTCATTTTATATGAAGAAAAAGGCGAAGTTTTTGATTGAAATTTGGAGAATCCGACACATATCACATACTTATACCCATGTTGTGTCGTGTTCGACACGTGTACTTCGTCTATTTCGAAGAGTCCGAGCATTAGAGCATAGCGCTATTAAACTCCGGCCCTCTTATCATAAACATATATGGCCCATGAACGAATTCTAAAATTTAAAGTACAAGATATAAGTTTACATAAACTACTTGCAACATAGCGCTATTAAACTCCGGCCCTCTTCTGCTTGCTTTGAGATTATTTGACTTCGAGGTCTTCTAGCGATCGTTGCCATTAGCTTGAGCCTTCTCCAATTTATGTTGATAACACTAATGCCATTCAAATTACTGCTAATCCCGTGTTCCATGAGTAGATTAAGCACATTGAAGTGGATTGACATTCTATATGAGAGGCTTATGATGGTCGAATTATCACTCTTCCGCATATTTCAACCGATGTTCATACTGCTCGTGTTTATCAAGGCAATGACTCGACAATAGCATCAATTTCTTGCCAGCAAATTGATGCTCCTAGACCGTCCAGCATAAATTTGAGGGGGGTGTCAATAATATCAGCGAAGACTATGGACAACTTATATTAGCTTAATTATGGATTGTATTTTACCGAATTTATAATTTACCAAGTTTATAGATACTTTAGATAGATTAACCCTATTTGTAGGTATGTAATCCTTTTTATATATAATGCAAAGGATCCCAAACAAGAAAACCATTTGGCCAAACGATTGTTAATATCAATTGTCAAATTTAACATGTCAGAAAGGCTCGAATGCTAAAACTACTAAAATAACGTGCACTTAATTAAACATAAAAAACATTCTAAGAATAAAATTCGCCATAAATCCTTGTTAAAATTTTACTTGGCAGCCATATGCTTCGCCTCGTTCAATCTATCACACGTTTAGCACGACCTGCTCTAATCTAAAATTGTTGTAAGAGTATCTTAAAAATACCTCGTAAAAATACATGCAAATTTTTCTTTAATGTGATATAAATATAAAATGACATAACATACTGACATCCTTAGATTTAGAGCAAACTGGTCGCGATATCAAATAGCTTAAGGAATTTCTTTAGAATTCCTATATTTTGTAGGATTTTCATATTTGGATCTAACGGTTTATCTCGAATGATTTACATAAAAATTGACCCGAAGGCCGTAAAGTATTTCATGCCAAAATTATATAAACCTCTAGAAACTAAGAATTTACTACTTTGCAATAGGTTTTCTTACCTCAATTGATACCAAATAAATATGAAAATATGACTTGTAGAATAATAGTAAAGGAAATTCTTCCCAACATAGTGTGCATGTGTAAATTTGTAGAAAGTGAACTTGTCTGGTTGTAGAATAAAAATACTCTAATCTGACTATATCAATATATATAGTTTTGATATACATATGCGTAACCCCAAGTCAACCAAACTGCATTTCAGGGTTAATAATTCAATTCAAACACATTTGAGGTTAATTAAAAAATTATGTTTAGTTTATTAAATTATAATATATCCTTTCAAATTCCAATGTAACTATACACGAAATGAAAGTTCCTTTCAATTTTTTTTAATTAATAAATTACAGAATTTAGAATATTTTTTTTTTCTATCAAAATAACTTGGACAAATCTAGTCCACAATTATTTTTTCTTGAGCCCAATTTATGTTATTTAATATGAGTTACAAAATGATTATAATATTTGATATATTTCATCAACTTCTATAATACTTAAATATTCTATTGAAATAAAATTTACATTAAATTCTATAAAAATACACATAAGACAATAAATCCTTTATGAAAATAATTGGGTTTAACTTATCACTTAACTTTTGGATTTTAGTGTGATAACAAGGCTAGACATTGACTATTCTATTTTCTAAATAACAAACATTAAATGCATGCCCATATGAAAACAGTACGTAAAAATTTGGGGTGTTACATTTTTAATATTTACTAAGGTATTATTAGAAATTTAAAAGCGATACATAATATGCCCGGAGCATCTTATCATGGTTTATACTAGGATTTTATTGGATTCATGAGCTAATGATTATAGAAATGGAAGCTAAATAGCTGTATGATTTATGAGCTATATTGGCTGCAAGCCAGCATAGTAGCTCATGGTATAGTGCAATGTTTTCCACTGAAGCTAGGGATTCTGGGGGATTCTGGTTATGCCAAATAACTTCCACCTGCCTAGTTGTGAATGGGTATTATATTAGTTTTATCTAGTTTTCTTCTCTATTTTGCTAAGATGGGCTTGATCTGTACTTTTACCTTTTTACTTGCAGTGTGCTGGCAATAGAAGAACTGCCATGAGCAAAACTCGCAAGGTTAAGGGAGTTGGATGGGATATTTCTGCTATAGGAAATGGCAAGTACATTCTGAAAAGAATGAATTTTGATTCTGTTAAACTATGTATTTATCTAGAAAATGTTGTCTATAAAAGAGAGAGCATTATATGTTCAAGTCTCCTATATATCAAGCATAATAGCTCCGAAAGTTCTATATCTTTAATTTCTCAAAATATGTTGCATTCTGAAATTGTTATATTTTGGATTGCAGTAGCTGTCATTCTGTCAAAGTAAATGATTGTATTCTTTACTATGTGGGCTGGCAGATGCTATGGCCCTTAATGGGTTAGGAAGGCATTTAAAGTAGTTGAGATAAACTGATTCAAAATGGGTTTCTCCTTCATCTTAACAACGAGCTTCTAAACCTTTCTTATTATATTAGATCAGTGAATTTTGTTGGTTCCTGTTCATGTTCCTTAATTTCACATCTTCCCGCATTTTGATTTCAGCTGTCTGGGGTGGAGCTAAATTAGCAGATGTTCTTGAACTGATTGGAATTCCCAAGTCCTCACGGATAACACCATCTGGAGGAAAACATGTAGAATTTGTAAGCATTGACAAGTGTAAGGTAATCACTCGTTCCACTCCTGGTCATATCACTTTTTAGTCACTGCACAACATACTTGATATAATGATGTCACAATATGAATACAGGAAGAAAATGGAGGCCCTTATAAAGCATCAATTCCATTAAGTCAGGCCACAAACCCCGAGGCTGATGTTTTACTTGCTTATGAGATGAATGGAGAGGTATTATATGCTTGATTATGTGACAAGTTTAGTATATAATCATTAATCACGCTGCTTTCTCAATCAACTCCAAACGACCTACCCCTTCCATGTCACGACTCTACCCGAAAAAATGTTCTTCCTGTTCTTATATGATTTATCAAATCTTATGGTAACTTTTTCTCTTAATATAATTATATTATGTGCTGTGAAGAATCAGGACTGCATTATTGCATGTAGGATATATGGGATAGAGAACTGATCACATATGGATGTAGATGTTAGAACTTATAAACTTGTTGATACACTTGCATTTTCTTAATTTCTACATTTTTTACTAAATCAATTCAAAGGAAAGATCATTCTTAATATCTGTGTGATTTTTATTTTTTCTTTTTCTTTCTGTGTTATTAGATTCATGTGGAGTCACACACACTTTAGCACTCTACCTTGATCTCCATCCATGTGTGCACACTGGCTATATAAGTATTTACATTGCCCCCTATGTTCTCTTTAGATAGATTTAATTTGATCAAATAAAGTACATAATACATCAAGCAAATTGAATGTCCATTCTGATTCAATGAACTTCATACTGATTTAAATGGAGTCACTAAGTTTCTCTCTCTGCTTTCAAGTTTTTTATGGTTTATATTCTACTTGAACTTGATCATCTGATTGGTAGCCTAAAGTCCCTCCTCTTAACATGTTTGATGAACTTGGATCTGTATTCTGTTGGCATAAATTTTCTCTGCTCTATAGGTTTCTACTATGATAGAGTTTAGCATCATCTTCCTTTCAATTTTCTTTCTTTTTCTATCTAATCTTTGTGTTCTGGATTTGCCACAATGCAAAGCCTCTTAACAGGGATCATGGATACCCGTTACGGGTGATTGTCCCAGGTGTCATTGGTGCTCGTTCTGTCAAATGGCTTGATTCAATCAACATCCTTGCAGAAGAATGCCAGGTTGAAATTTATCTATAATTACTCTGAAGAATGATTGCTCATTGCATCTTTACTAAGCTTTATGTAGTTTACATTGCTGCTGCGTAGGGATTCTTTATGCAAAGGGATTATAAAATGTTTCCACCTTCAGTTAACTGGGATAATATCAACTGGTCTACGAGGAGGCCCCAAATGGATTTTCCTGTCCAGGTATTTACTCATCTGCAGATATGCTCTTTATCAATGGATCAGTGTAATAAATAAAACAAACATTCATTCAAAACTGCGTTGTAATTCTTATAATCTTTTGCACGTGTAGAAGGTATATAATCAAATATGAGAGGAGGGAAACTACTTATTAATATGGAATATTCATTGTTTAAAGCTTTCTAAATACTTTTGCAATGTTATAGTACTCTTATAAATAGAACCTCCTAAGTCTGAAATGCTTTTCCTGTGTTCCGTCAGCCACCAGAATAGGATAAAAAAATAATTTCTAAGTTATAACTATTTGCTTTTCAGTTTAAAGATAGGAAGGAAAAAAAAATCTTAGATAATGTTTGGCAAGAATTTATAAATAGATAAAAATGAGGGGTGGATAAATGGGTAGATCTTCTGGGTCCACGAAATATGTGGATAAAAAGCGGTTTGGCTTTTAGCAAGTGTTATAAACAGTTGTTTCCATGGGTAGAACTTTTGATTTTTAACAAGTGGTATAAACAGTTGGGAAACATACTATTAAGTAAACAAGCTGGAAAGTTGTTGGAAGCACTATTTGCTTATATTATGTGGAAACTGCTACCAGCCTTTGTATAATGTTTTAAAGTTTCTTGAAGACTATTTTTTAATTGATACTCAAAATTGCGCTGCTTGCAGTCTGCCATATGTTCTCTGGAAGATGTAAATGTGGTAAAACCTGGAAAGGTCAGTATGCTATGATACTGTTATGCTTATGTACCTTGTATAGCAAGAATTTATGGCGTTATATGTCATTGAATTTTCTATACTGCTTTTCATGTTTGCAGCAATCAAATTTCATTGATACATTATGTAAGCTAATGACATTTAGTTAAGACACTCTCTTACTCATCACTTGCTCGTTTAAACTCTGGTTGGATGACATTTTAAAGGAAAACAGCGGACATTACACCAACAGATGGTGACCTTATTGTTTTTTTGTTTATTATGAGGCGACGGTTCAGAATCAAATTTTGGTATGCGTACCATTAATTGGTACCATTATCTTACTGAATATGGACTATGATAAAAAAATGTAATGTGTTTATTATGAACAAGGAAGGGAACAATCTTCCTTTTATAGAGAGATCACAACTACTTGATAAACTTATAGATTACAACCAATAGATAAGATTTATCACAACAACCAAGAGATAAGTATTATCACAGCAAACTAAATCTACAATAAAAAATAAGTTACCACAAAAATAAACCATATCTACATCTATACATCTAGATTTCTAGAAATTGTAGAAGATAGAGTTTACAACAAACTTTCCCTATGAATTAGGTAACAATCAAATCAGAATTTATCTGATTTGATCGAGATTCTCAACACTCCCCCTCAAGCTGGTTTGAAGATGTCATGCATGGCCAGCTTGCTTACTAAATCATCAAACTGCGTCTTTGGTAATCCCTTAGTGAGTATATTTGCTACCTGTTCAATCGTGGGTACATAGGGCATAACATTGAGTCCGCTTTCTAATTTCTCCTTGATAAAATGTTTGTGAACCTCTACATATATAATTCTATCATGGAAAACTCGACTGTGTGCAATGAAAATTGCAGCTTTATTATCACAAAAAACCTTCACAGGTAAATGATTAGTAGCTTTAAGTTCTTCGAGGAGTTGTTTAATCCACAAAACTTCACAAATGCCATGGGCTTTTGCTCTAAACTCAGCTTTAGCGCTACTTCTAGCCACAACATTTTGTTATTTACTCCTCCAAGTCACAATTGGTATCAGAGCACGGTTATGAATCTTGTAGACTATTTCCAGTGAAATCCAAGTATCGCAAGACAAGCCGAGTTGTCCAAGTAAGTTGTGCTTCAAATTATGTTGTAACTTGTTTTCTTAGAATTAGACGTTCTATATTTAAGGCTTGGCAGCATAAGAAACTACCAAGTTGCTACAGAAATGAAAGAAATTATAAGTAAATTGGTAACTTTCAAAAACCATAGCAAAATACTTAGCAATTAATTCACGGTAGTAGTGGCATTACCCTGTTGAACTGTAGTAGTACCATAACCAATACCCACCAAAATGATCTAAGACTAGAACCAAAAAATGGAGAGGGTGATAAAGGGCAAAACAATCCCATAACATCTACACCATCCTATGACTATGAGTGTTTAAACAATATCAGAAAATATTAAAAAATGGTTCAAAAAAGAGAAAAAGAATCCTAGAGCATGCACATGGAAGTGAGGTTAACCCATAACGCACAGATCCTAGCATTTTTCTCCATGTGTGATTGCTTACCAACAGAATTAGAATAGTAGAATTTAAGACATGACTTAGATAATTGGCACTCTTTCTCGAACTCCTCATAAATAAATACTTACCAGCTTCCACTGGTAACCAAAATGTAATGACCCGACCTTGCGCCGGAGCCGTTATCATATCGTACGTACTGTCCGCTTTGGGAGAGCATGTGTCCATCTTACTCCAGGATTCAACTTAAGTTTCTCATATGATGGAGGTCTTGGGTTCGAATCCTGGGGACGCGTCAATTCAACTTAAGTCTCCCATATGATGGAGGTCTTGGGTTCGAATCCTGGGAACACATCTAAAGTCGTGAGGGGTAAGATAGACCCATGTTCTTCCAAAGTGGACAGTACGTACGATATGATAACAACTCCGGCACAAGGCTCAATTGGTATCAGAATTCAACTTAAGTCTCTCATATGACGGATGTCTTGGGTTCGAATCATGGGGACGCGTCGAAAACCGTGAGGGGTAAGATAGGTCCATGTTCTCTCAAAACGGACAGTACGTACGATATGATAACGGCTCCGATGCAAGGTCGGGTCCTTACACAAAAACTCAATGACATTGTCCACTTATGTCCATGAACCCAATCTTTTAGTGACTATCTTTGTGTCTGACACGACACAGACTCATTGACATGCAAATTTTAAAAAAAAAAAAAATGTATATGTTAAGAAATTTAATATCTTGTTTTGCTCCAAACGTGGTCAATAACTCAGTATGGATGAACATCGAAGGATTACTCCCAGAGTTGAATCGAGATGTAAGAATGGCAAAAGCTCACAGAGTCACTTTGTTTAGTGATAGAACAAGCTGAATTAGAGATTATTAAAATGCAAGAATCCAACGTTTAAACCAAAAGCTTTGTCCTTCATCACCAAATGAGAGTAATTGCAGTAATTAGAACAAATCCAAATGGATTGGACCCGGGAAGACATGACAATGATTTTGCTTCGAATAAGGAAGATAAAACAAAGGATTCAATCACCTAGAACAGTCATGAACTGTAATAACCGTGAGAGTGCACACATTGGTAAATGCCACTTTGGTCAAAGAATTTGTTATTTCTGCAGAAAATTTGAACATTAGTGGGCCTTTAAACCTCTACTCCAGCAAGAGTATATGCTTTTGTCGTATAATTGTCAGAAGCAAAGGATAATTACGTGTGGTGTTAGGTATCTATTAGTCGGCGGTAGACTGACTATTATGCTTTTCTGGTATATCATATTTGTTTATGCATCCAACCCTAACATATTCATAGGGAATTAAATTCAAGAATCCAAAATGAGAGAATAATACTTAGAATTGTTAAAGTGAATTTTGTTTTAGTTGCTTTTGATTACTGCACTAGTGAAACACTTGATAAGTGTATTTTTTTTACACTTATTTGTGGCCTAAAATAGCAATATTTGATAGTTATTTTGACAATATATAGTTTAAATTGTTGTATTTTATATTTAATAGATAAAATTCTATGGATGAAAAAGGAATTAAAGGAAGCAAAATGTGGCGAAAATGGCAAAATCTAAAGTACAAAGACTAATTTGCATTATATAAAAGAATTGAAGATTTGGAAAGCAAACATTAATTAATTGAGACTCAATTTGGATGGACTTTTGTTAAATTTAATAATTTTATTTATAAAAATT
>CAIGRE010110577.1:0-10580 GCA_903798275.1 Fraxinus angustifolia subsp. syriaca | reverse complement strand
ATATGTTACTAGTTTTCGCTTCCAAAATATCTTTTTTAAGAAATTTATTGGCTCAAATTATTATTTCATAATATATACTTTTAGTATTCGATTTTATCAATTTATTTTGTAAAATTAAATTTGGACAATTTAAGTAGTGGTTTTTTTTTTCTTTTAAGAGTTTGAAAAGCATTAGGTCAAAAATAGATCTAATTATAAATACTATTGTTTTAAAGATTTTGCATAAACTTCGCTTAAACACGAGTTTGTCTTTTTCGTTTAATCATGTTTTAAGTATAAATTTCGCATTGTCTCGTTTAAATTCGTAAAAGCTTGAAACTTGATCATCCGTATATGATTGACAAATGTATTTTTTTTAAATTATTTTGGATTGTGTTGAATTATATTTTCACATGTGTATGACTTTTGCATTTTAGTGCATTTATATATTGATTGAAATTTTTTAATATTATTTAATTAAATATTAATAAACAATCTCGTTATTGCAGTGATCAACAGCCATCCTAGCTGGCTCAATATCCTAGATCCGCCACTACTCTAAAATCAAGATTGGTGCAAGTGTTGATGATTTTGGTTAGGTTTCTGTGGCGAAAATTGCGTAATACTTTACATTCTGTGTCAAAACTCCTAAATGTGCCATCTAATTGCAAATTGAACGCCTTTACTGCCAAAGGAGTCTCATTTCTTAGTAGCCCTTTGTAAACTTGACTAAAACTCCCTTTTGCCAAGAAAATTGCTTTCACTGAATCCATTAGTAGCTTGTAGAAGTTCATCGTATGAAATTCTTGCATGTGTCAAGGCAAGTGAAATTGTTTGATTTTCGTCCTTCCTTCTATTTCGACATCTTACTAGAACAACCAATCTGGTCAATACAAGTATTGGCAATGAAATCCCAAAAATTATATACATCACAACGTGCGAACGCCGCCCTCTTCTCCTTGATCTATCGGGTGGACATTGTGGCACTTGAAACCGAGACTCTCCACAAAGTGCTCCATTAGACATTAAAGAATGTTCTGTGAAGTTTACAAAAGGGCCGTCATTTGGAATTTCACCATTTAATTCATTAAAAGAAACATCAAAATACATGAGACATAAGAGAGCTTCCAATGATTTGGGAATTGTACCACTTAAATTGTTATACGAAAGACCTATGTTTTCCAAGCTCAGAACTTGGCCAAATGAATATGGAATAGGCCCCTTCAAATCTACTATGTGCCAGATAAAGATTCATCAACTTCGGTAGTCCTCCAATGGTGTTGGGAATACTGCCAGAGAAATTATTCGTCGACAGGTCTATGAGAGTCACTGCCTTCAAACTCCCAACCTTAGCAGGTAAATGGCCAACTAACATGTTTGAGGATGCATTGAACTTCAATAGATCATTAAGGCTCCACAGATTGGTGTGTATAGTAGAATTTAATCTGTTGAGTGATAAGTGCATTTTTGTGCACTTATTCGATGCCATTTCACTAAGCTTTTGTGTCGTTTTATTATTGCATTTTACTTAACTTGGGTTATTTTTTATCTTATTTCAGTTTTGAACCTGTTTCTAGGCAATCGAAAAAGAAAGAATGATAAATCGGCAAATTGGTGGAAGTTTGGGGACCAACAAGCATTTGGATAAAAGTTGAAGAACTAAAATTGAAGTAATTTGATGTGGAGGACCAAGATGAAAGAAAGAATGAAAAAAGGGTGGAAAAGAAAAGTGGCGAAAATTTAAACTGAGCAACCAAGGTTGCCCAATTATATTTGTTGGGCAGTCGCCAAACTCAATTTCAAGAACACGAAGATTCGATTGAAGATTAATCGGGGTGATGTCGTTCTTTATTTTTTTCTGATTTTCTTCTCTTCACCATGCTAGATTAGATTAATTTGTGCTACGGAGCGATGAACTTTGTAATTTGATTTTAAATTCTTAGNCAAAAACATGTTTTGAAATATTTGAATGACTTATATGATCTTATTTTCTCCATGATTATAGTGCGCGATTATTGTGTGAGTTTGGTGATTTATTTCATACATTCAAGAGAATGAAAATAAATTCAACACATATAAATCATCATAGGGTCCAATAGGGGATAGAAATATACTGTTATGTCTTATGTAAATCTTTAAATGTTCATAAAAACTCATGCATTCTTGTATGTTCACGTCCATCATAGAAATATAGTTAGGTCATATATGATAATAGGTTTGACATTGCTCGAGAGAAATTGTTGAATAATTTAGGAACATTGATTTGTCAATATTGCAATCATGTGTCAAGGTGTAGAACTAGGGTTTAAAAGATTATTACATATGGATTCGTGATCCTAGTACACTCATTACATATTAGAAAACACATCAAATCATATTCATAGTCAATTTGCATTTAGTTAGTTAATTCATTCATGTTTGCATATTTATCATTAATTCAATGATTTTATCAACACAAAATCTTTCCTTCATTTGTTTCGATTAAGGTCAAAATAATTAGAATTAGAACTAATCAGTTCTTGTGGGAACGATATCCGGACTCAAAAAGTCCACTTTATTACTTGTAACAAACCATACACTTGTGGTGATTTTAAATCTGAAACATATTTTCGTAAACATTGAGCGACGTAGAGATTTCTTAGGGAAGTAATATTTCCTAGACATGCTGGCAAGGAACCAGAGATTTGATTTTGGCTCAAATCCAATGCATAAAGGTTCTTCAATCAGCAGATTTCATCTACAATAGATCCTATTATCTAGTTGTTGCGTAGATACAATTGCTGAAGACTGTGCAAACCTTTGACACTGGTTGGAATGACTCCTGTCAACTCATTGTCAAATAGACTTCACTTAACATTGCAAGACGACTTAATTTACCAATCTCTTCAGGAATTTTTCCTTGGATTCTACACCTACATGCAGCAAATATTTCAAGAGGTGGAGGAATTGCCAATAGAAGCTGGGATTTTTCCACTCAAACGGTTCTCACCAATCACCAATTCGTTCAAACGACGACACTGTGTCCAAGAAGTAAGGAAAGTCAATTCTGAGTATGGTGATTGAGTTGTGAATAAATTGTCTCCCAAGTTAAGAAGTTCAAGGAATTCTAAGTTGCCTAGTGAATCCGGAATAAGACCCGTGAAGCTATTGTTTGAAAGGTCTAGGATGGTGAGTTTTGAAGCGTTTGAAATTGAATCAGGAAGAGGTCTGCTGAAATTATTCATGCTGAAATATGTTGCTTGAAGATTTGGCATCCCTTCACTGAAACTCGATGGAAGTTTACCTGAGAGATCATTTCCTACAAGTGTAAAGACCTGCAATGCTGAAATGTTGAAGATACTTTTTGGTATGGAACCGCTTAAGTTGTTCCAATTCATTCCAAACACCTCCAGTTTCTGCAGACAACCAATCTCTCCTGGTATTTGGCCTTACGAAGAGAGTAAAATTCATTTAGGAACAGAAGTTCATTCAAATATGACAGAGGCTTTTATTTTGTAAAATTGGTGAAAGTTATATGAAGACGTGTAGGCCGAAACATTCAATGCGTAATTGAGCCAAATCCTGGGGCAAAGTGCCAGAAAAGCTGTTGTTACTTGTGTGAAGGGACACAAGAAAAATAGATTTCCCAAGTGTGGAGGAATGGTTCCTTGAAGATTCATATTAAAAATGTCCAAAGATGTCACTCTTCGATGCCGGGAACTGCAAGTGATTCCAATCCAGCTGCAAACTGGAGTGGAACTCGACCAGTTTAGACCTATGACATTCTGAAGATCATTAAAGAAGTAAACAAAGAAGTATAATAAAAAAATGAATCTAAGGTCTTTATTTCCTTTTTCTCTGTCTTTTTTCACAAAAAGTAGTCCAAATAGCCGGAGGACTAACTCGTGTACACACTACTATTTCTAACGTGTGCATGTACATCAAGATTTACATAATATATTACATAATGTCATACGACACTCTATCATTTGTCAGTTTAAAACAAAATCAAATTTTTTCTCTCCACATCATATTATGTAATTCATTATTTACATATTTTTATGTACAAGTAGCAAAATCTTTATTATACTTCAAGTTGATGACAACCTTAGCGAGTACACACGTTCATGTGGATAGGGCCAAGTATTCAATACAATAATGACCACGAGGTCCACGACAATACCACAACAGATAAAATAGTAAATTTTACTTTGGTGAATGATCGTATGTGTAACAATCTAGTTAATTTAGCACTAGTTTCAATGACTGAAAAACAATTTGGCTTTAAACCAAGTAGAAAGAGCGTTTTCTTCGTTGACACAAAGGCACATCAGCAATAACTATCATTAGTGGATCGTTAACCGTGATTATTAAGATTGCTTTACAAATGTATTAAAGAATACATGGTAAAGAAATGCACCACCAAAACATAAACTTGAAACATTTACAACTTCTATTCATGCTAAAGGATCAACTTTATTTCTTTCCCGGTTGAAACAATTCACTTACATTAAGCATATCTAGCCATTAACTAATATACTTCCCAAATAAAATATTCTTTCGAGAATAATTACATAGACTACACTGAAGCCAACATCAGCAACCACAATTCAACAAGTGCAGCAGTGGTTTTCACATCTAGCATAAAAGAGATTGTATCAACTCTATATAATCGGGATTTTTTCTCATTGATGCATAAAATTTCTTCAATCGACAAAGCCTTCAGATTCCTTCTACGCATGCTTCATAAACTCAACATGCTGACTAATCCAATAGTAGAGTACTATATTCCTTCCAATAGTAGAGTACTATATTCCTGC
The DNA here is from genome assembly GCA_903798275.1 of Fraxinus angustifolia subsp. syriaca. Lineage (NCBI taxonomy): Eukaryota > Viridiplantae > Streptophyta > Magnoliopsida > Lamiales > Oleaceae > Fraxinus > Fraxinus angustifolia. Next base: position 5,802 of record CAIGRE010110577.1, on the reverse strand, counting down.
ATCCAGGGGAAAAATGAAGATTCATCAAGGATGCAAACAACTAACGCAGAAAGGATAATCTCAGACCTCAGTTAAGCTAGAAGCCTGTTACTTGGACTTTACTACTTTTCTCCATTATTAATATGATATTATCTTCAATCTCAATGAGCTGCCTTAGTAATATGAACGTATATATTGCTACTATAAGAAAACTACTACCTAAAAAGGTTAAAACACCATCTAAATGGACCGACTTGGAAATTGCTTGTGCAGCATCACTACTTCCTGAAATTACAGAAATATATTTACGTTCATTGTATATCATGTAATAAACTAACAGTTGATCTCAGATTTCATATTCAAAAATGTACGACTCAGAATAGCATAATCAGCAAAAGGAACAAATGGTTGCTTAGTAGCTTGACAAGCACAAACTTCTACACGAGTTAATTAAATGAATGCTCACTTAATCTCCCCTCGGTTAACACTTGTTCACTCAACAAAAAAAGGTTACTCATTACTCACTCATCTACTCAAACGTTTATCTATCCATCACTCCTTTCAAATCCGTTACCCACAATTAACAAAAAAAATCTATCTCAATGAGCTGCCTTAGTAATATGAACGTATATTGTTGCTACTATAAGAAAACTACTACCTAAAAAGGTTAAAACGCCATCTAAATGGACCAACTTGGAAATTGCTTGTGCACTGCATCACTACTTCCTGAAATTACAGAAATATATTTATGTTTATTGTATATCATGTAACAGACTATCAGTTGATCTCAGATTTCATATTCAAAAATCTACGACTCTCAGAAAAGCATAATCAGCAAAAGGAACAAATGGTTGCTTAGTAGCTTGACAAGCACAAACTTGTACACAAGTTAATTAAATGAATGCTCACTTAATTTCCCCTAGGTTACTACTTGTTCACCCAACAAAAAAAGCTTACTCATTACTCACTCATTTATTCAAACGTTTACCCATCCATCACTCCTTTCAAATCTGTTACCCACAATTAAGGAAAAATTTCACATGTACGAAGAAAAGCTTATGTGGCAGCTTAAAGACGTTAATTTGTCCACTTGGATTAAAAACGTACCCAACCAAAATGACAAATTTTGTTTAATTTGTAAAACACACTTCTTCTGAACCTTAAAATCAAAAAACCCCCAAATTAAAAACACAAAATTACCCAAATCAAAATCCCAACATAAGATGCTGGAATCAAATTTCATTGTTTCAACCAACAATTAACCACCCACTGCAGATATACCAAGGTACACAAATATTTGCTGAAGCTCTTAGATTGGTCTTAACTCGAGTTCTACTTCAAAAGAAGGCTTAACACTCAATCCTATCATGAGTTTATATTACATTGCTCCCTGCAGGTATTCTTCTTCCATGTAGCAGTCGTCAAGCGAACGGATACACTAAACTATCAGAACACCTACGCTTAAAGAAGAATTAACACATGACTAAAGAAAAAACAAGGCTGGTTTTCATTTGTTTTACAACTTTCAATTCAGAAGGAATGGGTGTTCACTCGACTTTTGGGGGTGGAAATGAAATACGTTTTGAATACATACTGTAACATAACATCTTATTCATCGTTTGATTCCATCATTTTTGGTTGTATTGATTGAAATTTTGAAACAACGAAATTTGGTTCTAGTATTTTAGGTTGAGGATTTTGATTTGGGTCATTTTTTTTATTTTAAGGTTTAGAAGTGTATTTCACAAATTTAACAAAAGTTGTCATTTTGGTTGGATGCGTTTTAGTCCAAGTAAACAAATTAAAGTCGTCAAGATGCCATATCAGCTCTCCATCATACACGTGGAATTTTTCTTTTAGCGATAGGTAACAAATTTAAAAGGAGTGATGGATAAGTAAACATTTGAATAAATGAGTCAGCAACGAGTAAACTTTTTTTTGTTCAATGAGCAAGTAGAAACCTAGGATAGAATTAAGTGAAATTAACTCACTTGTACACTATAAGGCTGTAAATTGATCGGATATGGACCAGATCAGCCTATATCCGATCTGATCCGATAATCCAACGAATATTTGATTGTTAAATCCATATCTATTTTGCTATGCTATCGGATGTCCGATCCGATAATCTGATCCGAAATTAAAGAAATTAGAGAAAAAAACATTGGAATTAACTTTTTTTTTCCAATTTTACCAATTTTTAAACGGGTTTAATAATTATAAATTTTTCAACTTTTTAATGTTTTGAATTTGATGACTTTTTTACTCTAAATTTATTTATTTTCTCATTTATTTATTTTACTCACAAATAACATACGGTAAAAATATTTTACCGACTCAATTATTTATAACAAATCGGATCGGATTGACCTATTCCCATATTTGATGCATTTAGTTAACTGATTATCAAATTTGGATCTTAATCAGGTCATCGGACTAAGACCCATCTTCCATTAATTTCATCAGATTTGGATCAAAATCCAATCCATTGACGGTCTTCATACACTATCTGGTATAACAAAAAATGCAACTCGATTCAAGCTAATTCAACTCGGCAAAGGCTTGTTTCTACCAAGATACTACTAAATTATCCATTATATATGATCTAAGATGCCACACATAAAGGGAGAGTGCATCATGATGGCTTAAATCAACATATATCACTGCTATTTTATGTAAGGAGAACCCAGTCGACACTAATTTCTTGTATGCCAATGGCAATAGCACTCAATTCTGGAAGACCAAAACTGTTGAATTTGTGAAACAGCAAAGTAAATATGAAATCTTTCTCAACCCATTCCATATGCCTAATTCATTCTAAAATCAAAGCAAAATTATGTTCGCCGAATCTATCGTGTTCTTCCATGTTCAAAATATAAAAATCTTTATTTTCCCACCTTTGCTTTTGGGAATTGGGATTACCATAATTTATTATAATGAATAAGTAATAAAGCTGAGAAATTTATTCAAAAAGGATCAAAGAATGTCCGAAACTTCGCCCAAATTACAAGCCAATGAAGCACATGATACAGCTCGTTATTATTCATCGGGAAAGAGTACTTACAGAGAGGAGGAGAGTGTGGTTATCGATCGATCCACAAAAAGGCATTAGTGTATTTCTAGGACTGATCTTGGTTAGTGGATAGGCAAACGGAGAGAGAGAGCTGGGCCTGTTGGCACTGGCGGCGCTTAAGAGCGGTACCGCCGCTGGAGCAGAGGGTACGAACGGCGTCGGACTCTTCGGGGCAAGCCACGGCAACCAGGCATTCGGCAAGAGAGCGGTTCAAGTGGCGGCAAGCCGCCTCCCTCGGAATTCCAGCCGGGATCCGTCGGTGGCACTCCTTTAAGGCGTGGTGAATCCGTTCGCAGCCGTTAACGTTCACGGTAGTCATCAACGGGCGTTATGTCTGCCACCTTTTGGACGATTATTTATGTTATAGATCCGCCGCTGCTATAGTCTGTTGACCATTGGACTTTGGGAATGGGCCATTCGCTCACTAACCGGGCAATCCATTGATAAAATTGCTACTTGTACACACTTGGTACACAATCTTCTATACAACTCTCTCACGCGTGTAGAGTCCCACACGTGTAAAAGGATTGTGTAGAAGATAATGTACAATGTGTGTAAGTGTGGCATTTCTCATCAATTGATTTACCCAAATGGAAAATTTCATTAACAAGATATTATGCCCCCATATGGTAGAGATTAAAATTAGATTTTGATAAAAATTGATGAAATTGTTGTTGAAAAATTGTGGATCCCATAAAATGTGTGGTTAAAATTAAATATTAACTTTGACTTGAAATTTTATTGAATTTTAATCAAAACCAAATAGGGCTTAAGTACGACATATTTCAAAATTAAGAAATACAATTTATTTTTTTCAAAAATCATATATTAATTTAAATTTTATTGTTAAATTATTAAATAAATATATTAGATCACAATATTATATAATGTATGGTCACAGTTGTGTATTAGTCACAATTATATACGTCACAGTTACAAATAACAAATTTTATAGGTCACAAATTATTTCCCGGTCACAAATTAAATAAATTAATTGATCACATATTATTTTTTTTAATCACAAATCAAGAATTTTATGAGTCGCAACTTATTTCATAATCACAAAATATCAAATTAATTGGTCACAAATTATTTTTATGTCACACATTATCAAATTATTGGTCACAGTATAATAAATTTTTAGGTTATACATTATTTATTGGTCACAATTTATGTATTTCATTGATTACATATTTTTTATTGATTACACATCAACAAAACAATTTGTGACCACCACCATCTCACTACTGCCTCAAGTAGCATCACTGCCAACACCACCCCTAAATACAACCATTGTATCCGCCGCTTGTACCAACCACCACCACTACCACCTTCTCAAATCCATTATTGTAATGCCACCAACACCGTGACCACCACAACCATCATCTACACTCCACCATCGTCAACCACAACCGACTACACCCAACGTCTACGCCATATTTACCACTATCGAACAACTCGACTGCACCACTACACCATCTCTACCCCTATATCTCAACCACCGTCGAACACCATCGTCTGCACCACCATGGCTATCCAAATAAATGGACACACTCTTCCCAGCACACACTACCACCTCGCACTGCACAACATCACATCCACCACTACCGCACACCACTGGCCACATCATAACACAACAGACACCACCACCATTGCACACCGCACACCACCACTACCACCTCGCATCATACACAGTATTGCCGTTAAACACCAATGCACCGCACATCACCACCTAACTCAACCACTGCACCACACTCAACTACTCTACCACACCCAACCACCGGCACATAGCACCACCAAACCCAACCACCACACACATCGCACCATCGCGCCCAACCACCACACATCGCACACCTCCACCATCACCATCACCGCAATCACAAAACAACACACCATCACCACCAAGACACCATAGAATCGTCATTGAACTGTCTATCACAAAACCACTCAAAAAAATAAAAAATAAAAGAAGAGGAACGGATCTCCTCTTTCGACGCCGCTCCTCTTTCGACGCCGCTATTCCCTCCTTGTAACGTCAACATTGGTCTCTTGTAGCGGCGCCGATCTCGGAGTCAACAAAGAGAAGACGAAGTAGGTGGAGAGGTGAGAGGGGAGTTGACTATCGTGTGAGAGAGAAAGAGATAGGTATTGAGAGACGTAGAGAGAGAAACTTTATATCTGATTTTTGAAATGTAATGTCAAATCTTATCTCGTTATAAATATTTAGCATGTAAAAATAGAAATGTTTTCCATTGACAACTTTATTCACAACCACCAATGGTTTAATCCTGAAAAAATAAATTCTTCTTTTTTAACCACACATTTTCTTTTAAAAAAAATATTATTCCAAATATTATAATCTCAAATAATGAAGGCCAAACATGAGCTAAATAAGAATTCCTTGTTTGAGTCCCAATTTTCAAAGAAGGTATGTTTTGGAATAGTGATTTTTGGTGAATGTGTAATAAAAAATAAGGGAAATTTTTGAATTTACATGTAAAATTATTTTATGAGAGAATATATATTTGAAAATGAGTTTTGAAAAAATTGAATCAAGTAAACTCGTGTTCCATTCTATATGAGCTACATATACAATAGAAACGTCGATAGTTTGTCCTAGCTAAGGATAATGTCGCTCATGTGACATAATTAAGAATTTTTTCCGTTTATATGTTCAAACCTCGATCAGCCATCTTTGCTTAGTTTAATGACAATGTTTGATGAATAAATTTAATATGAAATTTCTCTTG
>CAIGRE010110498.1:0-17528 GCA_903798275.1 Fraxinus angustifolia subsp. syriaca | reverse complement strand
CCAAACCTTTCACTTTTTTACAGACTTTGCCCAAACCTTTCATTTGTGCCACCCACGGTACCAAACCTTTAAATAATTCGCACCTGAAGTCCAAATGGACAAAAATCATTAGTTTGACCGTTAATTGACCAATAATTAAATGTCGACCAGTTGTTGACCAATTTTTAAAGGGTAAATATGTAATTTTTTCCTTTTTTTCATATGAAAAAAAAATTAAATAAATTTTTTTTTGCTATTGTTCATCCCCCACCCAACCAACTGGAGTGGACATGCAAATTGTGACTCCTGCCACTAGCTTGTCGGGATGAAGAAAACCCTTGTCTTCTATAGAGTAAAGCCTCCAAAAGGCTGCAAAACTGATTGGATTATGCACGAATATCACATTGTCAGTGCTCAAAACACTGACCCACATATCAGTAATTTAGTACATGTGAGATTTCCCCAATATTTCATTTCCAATTAATCTCGACCGATGGAGTGGACTAGACAATAGCTATGTTAATGGCAACATTTTGCTGGAAAATTGGGTTTTCTGTTGAATATTTTTGAAGATGAGAAACAATAAAAATGAGGATGAGGTTGCTCAACCACAAAATCGTGGCAGAGGTGCCATTTTGGGGAATACTAGGACTGTCTTCTACGATTTTATGGCCAAGGACAGTACTGATTTGAATCTAGTTCTAGCTTCATCGTCTCCGGGTGGTTCCAATGGAATTACAGAGATTTCGAGTAACAATGAATTAGATGAGAGCAACCCAAAATTTGTGGTTGAAGTTGTGTCTCTCTTCTTTGACGATTTTGAAAGGCTTATCAATGAAGAAGAAGATTGGGGTGGCGGTGAGGGGAAGAAGATGAATGGTAGTCGGGGTTTTTTTTTTTAAATTTAATTCTTTAATTTAATTTTTTTCATACGAAAAAAGGGAAAATTACATATTTACCCTTTAAAAATTGGTCATTAATTGGTCAGACATTTAATTATTGGTCAACTAATGGTCAAACTGACGATTTCTATCAATTTGAATTTTGGGTGCGAATTGTTTAAAGGTTTGATACTGTGGGTGACACAAATGAAAAGTTTGGACAAAGTTTGTAACAAGTGAAATGTTTGATATCATAGCTGTAATTTTCCCTAGAAAATATTGAACTTAAGAACGACTGCGTGCCAGTTGCTACAATATCACTTTCCCCACGTGGACTACTTCCATAACTCATGAAAGCCAAAATTTGTCTTAGTAAATTGAATGAATTTTACACTACCAAAGTCAATTAATCAAAAAGTGAAAGTGTTTCTTGTTCGTGAATGCATATAAAAACATTTAAAAGTTAGTGTACGCAAAATATATTTTTCAGAAAAAAAAATATTTATATATAGATCAGAGTTTCGGAATCAATGCATTCAAGGTCTGAACTCTCGTTTTTAGGAACAATATATTGAAAAGGACTGAACATTGTATTGTAATAAATGATATTATTAACTTTTAATTAAAAATTATTATACACTCTTCCCTAAAAATAAGGATTACTTGCCTATCCTACCGAAGATTAATCTATATTAACAGCTGCGTATAAATGGTTAATTGTTTCCAACTTCTTGAGAATTTCGTATTTACTTCTCAAATCCCTTTTGGCCAAGTGTTTCAAGGCTATATTAAGACTGTGTTTGGACTCCATTTTTTTTTTCAAAATTCATTTCAATCACATTCTCCAATAAAATAAATTTACACATAAATTGAAAAAATTTCATTATTTTTAACCATACCTTTTCCAAAAAATTACTATTCCAAAATACAATTTTCTCCAAAAATGAGGTTCAAAGAGGGGCAAACTTGAATTTCAGAAATAATGTGTACAATGGCTATTTCATGTAATGACCATATCTTATGTCTAGGAATCTAATAGTTTTTGGATCTAAATAATTGTAGTTATCAATGAGATTCTTAGAATTCGACCTGCATTAATTCAGTTCAATTTATTTTGATTTTTTCACTAGTAAGCTCCTCTTTGGTTTAGTAAAAATCAAATTTTTAGTAGATTTTAATAAAATTTATGAAATATGTTATTGATAAGTTGATAAAAGTTGTGAATCTCATTAAACAAAAATGAGTTCGAAAAAAAAAAAATGAACTTTAGAACATGGAGGCCAAAACAGGGACTAAAGCATTAAAAATAGTGCCGATGTAAATCCCATTAAACGAAAATGAGTTTAAAAAAAGAAAAGGGAACTTTAGAACATAGATGCCAAACAGGGCTAAAGCATAAAAAAATAGTGCTAATTTGAAATCCACAAAGCATTCTTAGCATCCATATTTGGGTTATACTGGATGTGCATTTAGGTCACCCATCTTCAATTTGGAGCAATCAAATAATCTAACTTCAGTTTTCTTACAGAATTAATAACATATACAATTTTGTGTAATCAATTCCCTCAACATCGATACCTTTCACTTTGTTAAGTACTATTAGATTAACAAACGAAATATGTTGATCTTGACATTATTTAATAATAAATAGTTTAAGTTTAAAAATATACTTTTAGTTTATATGAATTTTTTAAGAAAATAATTTAGGATGGGTGATGTGCATTATTGCGTGGCGTGAACATATATGATGGTCATTTGTTAATTTTAAGGTACAAGTCATCATATGACATTAGTTTAAATTGATTGGACAATTTATACAATAACTAGATTTGCAATAAATTGTGCGACTTGATTGAACAAAATTGAAGATGAATGACTAAATCTGTAAGCAAATCGAAGTTAAGTGATCTAATTGCACTATGTAGAAGATGAAGGACCTAAATGCACCTCCACTCAAAATTGGATGACCCACAATGCATTCAATCCTCGATTTTCTATTTTGAGACTTTTGCATGGAATAATTGAAGTAACGCTTTTTTATTGCTTTCGATTATAGATTTTACAATGGATAAATGTTGACTACAAAAAATGCATCAACAGATACCGAGCCCAATCGTGTTTTTGTAAGCTAATTCCGACACGCGTTAACAAATTATTAGTTGGAAATGTTATGATTGAAACGTGGGAGAAGCTTTTGACACGATACTAATATATAAAGGATCTTATTTCACAAACATGAAAAAGATACGATCATGAACGATTAATAGAAAAATTGAATAAACTTTGACACTATATCTCCTTTTTCTTTCAGATTACTACTTTCGAAAAGAGAGAGAGAATCTTTCTGTTTCTTCTTCCAACCCCCTTTTTAATACTAAGAGGGTTTATTTACAGTATTACACGTGCAATGATGACCATTGGATCGGGGATACGCGACCTCATCTCCTTTGCTAAAACATCATTTCATAAGCGTCATGTCAAACTGTTCTAGCTTTGGAGCGTCTTATATACTTCTGGAGGGGGTGGCTAACCCACGCCATGTGTTGACATGATTACTCCATTCATTGCAGTTGTCCCATTAGTCATTCCAAAAAGATCCCTGGTACTGTAAGATCTTTAGATGTTGGTTATCATCTGTTATGGTTGAGCCTTGGATTTAAACGCTAGTGAGCATCAGTTCGGACTGGAAGCGTTTGCGTTTCCCTTTTTCTGGGCCTCCACATCGGAGGAGGTGCTTTGGTAATTGTGGATTTTGAGATCATTGAGCTTCGACTGTGACGCTTCAAAAGCACTTTTGGGCTTCGAAAATAAGGCCTCAGATATACATTGGGGCTTCGGCAATAGTGTTTTGGCCAAATGGACTGTAGCCTCTCCTTTACCTTTTTGAGCCATTGGGCCTTGACTAGTATGGACGCAACAATAATCCCCCAAGTCCAAGTATAGATATTTATGTCATAGTTAGAGTTAGATGTTGAACCAGGTTCGCGTATGCAGTAGAAAAGTGAATGGAACATTCGTTAAGCCAAAGATGGGACTATGTATTCCCATTTGGGCCGAAGCTGTGAAGTGTTGAACTACGGAAGCTCCCTCCTATTTTCACTGAACTTCGTTCGAAATGAGGTGCCACGAAGCCGAGGCTACTTTCCAACTTGGTTGACAACAATTTTGGCTATTGAGAAATGTACAATGATTTGATGTTCTTACACCTTTTCGAGATAAGACATTCGTATGTTACAACTTCCAATACCTGTCCAGCTGTTACTTAATTAAATGTGTAATGATGATTATTCCACTAGTTTTTAAGGCTAACGCGTTGAAACTCGTGCGTGAAAAGCACGTATTAATCTGAGGCGTTAATAAGGAAACTATTCGAATTCAACGCTTTAGATGTAATCACAAATGGATGCTTCAGATGAAGTAAGCATCGATCTAACGGTTGAGCATCATCTCTCCCCTATAAAAGGTAAAATCATCATCATACTTTGGTTTTTACTTTTTGCAAAATCTTTGAATCACTTATGATTATCTCAATTTTTCGGTCATTCTCTTCTCCTCCGGTGACGCCTCCTCCTTAGAGCTTCTTCAATTTAGGTAATTTCCTCAATACTTAGATCCTTTCTTATTTGCTTTCTTCATCTTCTTTTCCTTTTGTTCATCAATGGTGTCTAGTTCAAGTGATACTTATTGGAGGGTTACAGTGGCTAGAGTAAGAGGTTCTTTTGGGAGACAGAGAATGAGTATTTTGCTATGAGTGAGGCCCCCATAGATTATGAGGCTATGTGAGGCGCCGCTAGGATACCTTCTGTGGTTGTGACCTCTGAAAAGTTGGCTGAAATTAGGGATAAGTATAGAGTCCTTGATTCTGTAAAATTGTTATTACCCGAAGCCAACGAACGAACCTGTTATCCAAGGTCGGGATGTGTGGCTCTCAGTGAATACCAGTTTAAAGTACGTATGCGTCTGCCTCTGCACCCATTAGGTGTGCGTCTGCCTCTGCACCCATTTTTTAGGGTGGTGTTAAGGTCCTACATGTTGGCTTCCAACCAAGTATTGCATAATGGGTGGAGCTAGCTGGTGGGGGCATATTTCCTATGGAAGAAAACCTCCATGGGTGAGGACATGCCTCTCCACATTTTCCAAACCATCTTTCAACCTAAGGTATTGGGGAAAGGAGAGTCCAAGGGTTGGTATTACATCACACACTGGGAGCCCATTCCACCTTCGTAGTAGGCCTGCCTACTTCCATAAAGGGATGGAAGGAATATTAGTTCCGGGCAAAAGGGAAATGGCAAATGGTTGAAGGGGACAAAGTCCCAAATTGCACCGTGTCGAACTAGTACTCTGAAGTTTGTGAGTATTTTAGTTTTAGCCTTATTTGTTCTTTAGTAGGTCAGCATTTTGATGTGTTACTTATTTTGTTGAAGATTCAGGGTCCCGTTTTAAGCTATCCCAAGCAGAGTGGGATGTTATTAAAGATATCTATAGACGTTCCTTGAGGTGATGCCACTTCGACCGTTTGATTGGCAGGAACAAGTTCTTTCTTGACTTTGGTCTAATGGTTTCAAAGGGTAAGAAACTAAAATCTTCAAGTTAGCAAGTTGCCTTACCTTGTGTGTTTATTAACTATTGATTTTTGACTTGCAGACGATATTGGGAAGAGGAAGAGGTATCAATTTTAAAGGCTACTCATACTGTGAGTTCCAGGGCGTTGAAGACTTCTTCTTGTGGTGCAAAACATGCCAGGAACAAGTTGGAGCACCTCAGCAAAGAGCATGCTGAGAAAAGTGAAGAGGATTGGGCCCAGGATAAAGGCAAAGACAAGGTGTAGGAGGCCCAGAAGAAAAGGAAGTTGACCCAAAGGGGCGATCCTTTCCCTAAAAAGTTTGGGACCACTATTGTCCCAAGTGGTAAACCAGCTTTGCCTCCACCACCTCTAAAACTGATATAAGCATCTTTCGATGCTTCCAATGCCCATAAGGTGAGGGCAAATGAAGAGGTTTCCAAAAAGATGGTGAAGACCTCTGAGGTTTCCAAGAAGAAGACTCAGGTTGTGAGAACTCCAAGAAATCAGGGAGGTTCTTCGCTGGGCAAGATGAGGAGATTGCCTTAACAGTGATGGAGATGCTGTCGGAACATGTCTGAGGCACCATTGCCAATTTTTACAAATTTTGGACTTAAAGGAGGAGGGACTATATTTCCACGATCAACCTCACGGCTACACTTGTGAGCTAAAATGCTAGAGCCCTGGAGTTACACAAGAATGTCAAAAAGTTCTTAAAGACATTCAGAATCGCAATTGAGACTCAGTGGAGAAACTGACCTCAACGGAGTTAGAGTAAAAAGAATAAACGCAGAAGGCGTCAAACTGAGAGCCCAACATGTTGAAGAGGGGATTAAGTTAGATTCTACCTTGGAGAAGATTGAGGCTTTGAAGAAGGAGGTTCATTAGTCCCAGTGCGAGGTGGTTTCTTGACAAAGAAGGTTGAAATCTCAAACAATCATCAGAAGCTGACATCCAAAGCCTTGGAGCCAAATAATGGGGCTCAAGGACGATAACAGCTTTTTAGAGACCCAAATAAGGTACTACGTTGGGGAGGCCGAATATTTGAAGTCTTATGCTGCGAGGGCAGGGGATGAGGTGGTTAAGAAGTACATTGCCAACTTTTACCTGACTGAGGATTGTCAGCGCTTCGGTGTGTATTAGCGACGGTTTGCCTATGCTGAAGTAATGGATAAGGTGGGAAAGCTTTATCCGAAATGACACTTTTGAGCTTAGAATCGAGTTTTTGGATGAAGTCCCTCAAACTCAAGTGGATGATGCGATAAAGGCAAACGAGAATGATACTTTAGAAGAGGCCTCGAGTTAAGAGGCTACTATTATGAAAGCACCAAGCGCATAGACATCCGACCCTCAGCCTCCCCAATTGTAGAATAGGGATCTTTGTATAACTTTTTTGTTAAATGAAATGGCTGAGGCTTTTATTTTGTACAAACTTTATATTAATACAGTATCTATTTTTATTTCATGTTCTTCACTTATAATTCAATTTTCAGCATAGCTCGAAAGCATAAGTAAATACACTTCAGCATATCTTAAATAATCAGAATATGGATACAAGTAAATGAAATCCAACGTAACTTCAGATGTTTAATGCGTTGTATGCCTCGAGGGATCATTAAGGTAATCCTTGTTAGGATCAGATCCTCCCTTCAGAGGCATCCATACTTTCTCGCATGGTGGGTGGTGTTCACATGTGGAGGCTTCTTCCATGACATTTAACTTTGTCATGGGAGGCTTGTGATGTATGCCTCGGGGGATCAGTGAGGAAACCTTTGTTAGGATCAGATCATTCCTTCTAAGGCACCCATGCTTCCCCACATGGTGGATGGTGCACCGATCTGGAGGCTTCTCCCATGATATTTAGATTCATCATGAGAAGTTTGTGATGTACGCCTCAGAATGTCAGTGAGGTAACCCTGCACTTCCCTATATGATGGATGTGGTACCCATGTGTCCCATGACGTTTAGCTTCGTCATGAGAGGCCTGTGATGTACACCTCAGAGGATCAGTTAGATAACCCCTGTTAGGATCAAATCATTCCTTACGAGGCACCCACGTTTCCCCACATGGTGGATGGTACACATATGTAGAGGCTTTTCCCATGATGTTTAGTTTCGTCATAGGAGGCTTGTGATGTACGCCTTGGAAGATCAGTGAGGTAATCCCTATTAGAATCAGATCCTCATTTTCGAGGTACCCACGCTTCCCCACATGGTGGATGGCATACCCATATGGAGGCTTCTCCTATGATGTTTAGCTTCGTCATAGGAGGTTTGTGATGTACGCCTCGGAGGATCAGTGAGGTAACCCCTGTTAAGATTAGATCCTCTATTCCGAAGTGCCCATGCTTCCCCACATAGTGGATGCTACACCCATGTAGAGGCTTCTTCCATGACGTTCATTATAGGAGGCTTGTTTCATATACATAATAGTTAATAACATCATTTCATTAAACTTCAAAAATATTTACATAGGCTGAGAGGTTTTACCTAGTTACATTTGTTTACTGATAATATATTCTTAGGTGTTTGACATTCCATGGGTGCAGTTGTACTTTCCCATTCAAGTCTTCTATCCAATAAGTCCCTGATCGTACTTCTTCTTTGATGAGGTAAATTCCCTCCCAACTTGGACCAAAAAGTGCGTGCTCCCGATTTTCTGGAGGATATGAACACCATTCGAAGCATGAGATCACTTACCCGGACTGATCTTTTCTTAGTCTTTGCATTGTAGTAACACATCATTTTCCTCTTATATGAGGCAAGCCTTACTTGGGACTCAACTCTTCTTTCATAGAGAAAATCCAGCTCGTACTTCCTCAATTTCTCGTTGGATATTTCGTTGAATTGCAATCGAAGCGGTGAGGATAGGCCAACTTCCACCGGACTCATTGCCTCTATACCGTAAGCCATAGAAAATGGGATTTCTCCATCGGGGTTCGACTTTCAATCTTGATTGCCCATAACACCTATGGTAATTCATCCATCCACGCTCCCTTGGAGGTCTCAAACTTCTTTTTGAGTATATTTTATGGCTTTGTTCATAGCTTCCACTTGTCCATTTGCCTGAGGGTGTTGAAGTGTTGAAAAACGCTTTTTGATGCCAAGCTCTTCACATGAGTCCCTGACCTTGTTGTTATCAAATTGACGTCCGTTGTCAGAGATAATTAATTGGAGAATCCTGAATTGATAGATGATGTTTTTCCATAAGAATCTAGAAGTGTTGGCTTCTGTAATTTTTGCCAGAAGCTCAACTTCAACCCATTTTGTGAAGTAGTCGATGGCGACAATAGTGAGACTTGCGCTTTCCCTACCTTTTGGTAGATGGCCTATAATATCAATGCCCAATTTTATGAATGGCCAGGGACTGGGTATTGCAGTTAGCTTATGGGAAGACTGTCTCTGAATGGGAGAGAAACGCTAACATTTATCGCATTTTCTTACAAATTGAGTAGTATCTTTCTTCAAAGTAGGCCAGTAATATCCTTGTCGAAGTACTTTTTGTCCAATGAAAGCCCTCTGATGTGATTGCCACATACTCCCTCATGTATTTCACTGAGGATGTAGGTTGCCTCTCCTTTCCCAATGCATTGGAGGAGAGGCATGGAGAATCCCTTTTTGTAGAGTACATCATCCTCAAATACAAAGTGGGTTTCCCTTCTTCTGAGTTTGTATGCCTTCCCTTTGCTAGTGGATAGAGTTTGGTCTTTAAGAAAAGCCCTTATGGGATGCATCCATCGATCCACATTACTTCCTTTACTTTATAGATGGTTATGAGAGATGCTTGATCGACACCGTTGTTAGTAGCTCATAGTTTTTACTATTAGCTAGCTTGGATAAAGCGTCGGCATTAGTATTTTCAGTGCAAAGAATCTGAGTTAATTCAAAATTTTCAAAAGTTGGGAGTAGATCCATCACCAACTTGAGGTGGGTGGCCACGACCTTATCATTTGTGACGAAAATGCCATTAACATGCTAACTACCAGCTAGGAGTCGCCGAGCAATCTCTTCACTTGTAATTCTTTAGCTAACTTCAGGCCAGCCAACAGTGCCTAATACTCGACCACATTGTTGGTAGCTTTGAATCTAAATCTCGCCACACTATTGACCTTGTGCCCCTCGGGGCTGATCAAAACCACAATTGCACCTGAGCCCATTTCCCAGACGAACCATCGATGAATAAAAATCCCAAGTGGAAGGCTCAGTTTGACGAAGGCTTGGCCTTTGATAGCTGCTCGTGATTTGTAGGTAATATTGAACTTGCTGAGTTTAACAGCCCACTTTAACAACATTCCCAATGTATCAGGGTTTTGAAGCACTTACCTGAGTGGGAAGTTGGTCAGTACGTGTATTGTGTAAGCTTGAAAGTATGGCCTCAATTTTCTGGAAGCTGTGATTAGTACAAGGGCCAACTTCTCCATGTTGGGATATCGGGTTTCTACTGTCAGTAGTGCTTTACTTATGTAATAAATGGGCCATTGAAGGGCCTCCTCTTCTAGTATGAGAACATCGCTAATGGCTTCATTGGAAACAACCAAATAGAGTTGCAAAATTTTTCCAGACTTGGACTTTGAGAAAATGGGAGCCGTCCTAGAAACTTCTTCAGTCCCTGGAAGGCCACTTCACATTCTTCCATCCATTGAAACTTTCTTCTTCCTTTTAAGATTTTGAAAAAAGGGAGGCATTTATCAGTAGCTTTGGACACGAAACGACTTAGAGCCGCTATTCACCCAGTGAGACTATGTACTTCCTTGGGCTTTTATGGCAACCTCATCTCGATCAATGCCCGTATCTTCTCCAGCTTAGCCTCTATCCCCCTTTGATTTACCAAATATCCCAAGAATTTACCGAAACCAACCTCAAATGCACATTTAAGAGGGTTCAGCCTCATTCTATACCTTCGTAGAAATTGAAAGGTTTTGTCCAAGTGCTTCGTATAATTGCTTGCTTTAAGAGTTTTTACCAGCATGTCATCCATGTAGACCTCCATAGTGTTGCCAATGAGGTTGGCAAACATCTTGTTAACAAGCCTTTGGTAGGTGGCACCGGCATTTTTTAGACCGAAGGGCATCATCTTGTAGCAATAGAGGCCTTTATCCGTGATGAAGGATATACTTTCCTCGTCCGTTGGGTGTATAGGGATTTGATTATAGTCTGAGTAAGCATCCATAAAGCTTAAGAGTTCATGCCCAGCGATGGAGTCCACAAGTTAGTTAATTCTCGGATGGGGAAAACTATCTTTTGGACAAGCTTGAAAAATCAATGCACATTCTCCATTTGCCATTGTGTTTCTTTACTAGTACCGGGTTGGAGACCCATCTGGGGTAGACTACCTATCGGATAAATCCATTCTGGATTAATTTCAATACTTCCTCCTTAAAGGCCACATATATTTTTGGATTGAGGGCTCACCTCTTTTTATTTGTGCAAGCTTGCACTTGGATTAATTTTTAGGTGGTGACTGTTGAATTTGGATCAATGCCTATCATATCTTTATGCCTCCGGGCAAATGCATCGATGTTTTTATATAAAAGTTCCCTTAGTTCTTCCTTGGCCCTAAGTGGCAGGTTCTTTCCCACTCGTAATTCTTTTTTAGGATCTTGGGGATCTACTAGGAAACTTTCAAGTTCTTCTACTGTTGCGGTTTGGGATTCAGACGTAATGGTACGCGGATCCAATTCATCGAGCATGGTTGGGCGTTCAGTGGCATCTATCATCTCGACATCTTCCTGTCTTGTGTTTTGTTCTTCGATGTCTATCATTTGGACGTCTACAAGTACCATGTTGACATTTTTTGGTTCGAGTTCTTATGGAATTTATATAGCATTCTTGAGCTCTCATTTGGTCACCATTCACAGTGGCAATCCCTTGCTTGGTGGGGAATTTCATACATAGGTGGTGAATAGAAGTGACTGCCCACAAATCTTTTAGAGCAGGCCTCCCTAGAACCCCCTGATAAGCCGATTAACTACCCACTATCAGGAATTTCATGAAATTTAAAGTTGTTTGAGGTGATACTCATATCTTTACGGCAAGGGGGATCTTTCATCGCAGGATAATGCTACCCCAGTGAAACCATATAGGGGGGTTGTGATGGAGGTTACCTTGTGATCAATAATCATTTTGTCGAAAGTCATTCCAAACAGGATATTGACGAAGCGCCATTATCAATCAACATCCGTTTTAAACCATTACGGACTACAACTACCCTTACCACGAGAGAATCACCATGATAGTGTATTCCCTTGGAATCTACCTGATTGAAGGATATGGAGGGCAACGATCTCCCTTGTGAATTGTTATCTACAATGTAACTAGTCATTGGTGGAACCGTGGCTTTCCTTGCATAGTTCCTCTAGGAGTTTCTTGTATCGCCTTCGAAAATAAGGTCCTCTACAAATAGTATTGACCTAATGGATTGGAACATCTCGTTCATTAATTGGAGGATTCCTATGCTGTTGTTGTCCTTTCCTAGGTCCTTCCCTGTTGCGGTTCACTCTCCATCTTGGAAATGACTCTCGACGATGTGTTGCCTCTTTGTGTCTAAGTAAGTGACCCTTTCTTGGATGGGACATGTCTCTATAGAGGTGGACATTCCTTTGGTCACTTTGTACATTCATTTGTCATTAATGTAGAGTAATTTCTCTACAGTATGCTGTATCATAGCTATAAGAATGATGGTAAAAGAAATACTGAGGGGTGTTTGTCCTATTTCTGAGTATTGGACCCTATCCCTGACCTTTTCCTCTTTGAAGGACTCTATGCTTAGGTTTTTTCTACTGTGCGTTGGCCCTAGGCTCCACATCTTCATAGGCTAAAATAGGTACAACGTTCAATGTGGCCGTTGCCAATGATTGCCCGGCCCTGTGGCTGATTTCATTCCCAGCTTGGTTCTATTTATGGTCCTTAAAGTGAGAGACTGACTCTTTCCCTCGTTGTCTCTGTGAGGGTGGGAGACCCCTACTGGCTCGATTTTAGTGATCAATTAACTCATCATTAATAATCTATCGTCTCATCATTTCGAGTAAAGCGTCATAGTGGATGGGTCCTAATTTTGCACATCTTTCCAAAATAGGTGTTCATGTTCAAACTACCCCGTAGTGCGGATAATGCTTCTCGATCTATAACCTAAACACAGTATGTTATTTCATTAGTGAAACGAGCCAAGAAGCTTTCTAATATTTTTCCCAACTACTGCCTCATGTCCCAAAGGCGTTAGATGAGAGCTTCTCCATCCTGCTTACGACAAATCTCTTCAGGTTCGTAGTCTTAAATTGTGGCCAGCTCCAAATGCTCCCAAAATGTAGTCTATTGTACCAAATCTCGGCTACTCCACTAAAAGTAAGGTGGAAAGCTCTGCACTTGATAGCAAAGAAGGCACCTTTCAAGCTCATGTGTGTTTTATAACCATTCAAGTGTTTGGCCAAGCCACCTCTTCCGTCTTACTTTTGTATTTTTGGTGGTACATAATGGCTTAGGATGGGCACACCCCTTAATTCTTGTGAAAAAGACAAGTTTTTGTCGTCATCATCTAGGTCGCATGACTTTAGGGATGTATATTGTCCTCATCGACTTGGTATCTTGGTGGGAGATATGATGGACCCACCTGGTCTCTCACTTCTCCCTCTTATATTGCCTTCTTCTAGGCACTGTAACCTGGAGGGCATATCCCTGCCTTCCTTCCACTGCTGAGTTTTAGAAGGTGGTGGCTGAGGTCTATTTCTAGGCTCAAGTGGTGGTTGGAATGGCCTATGCCTAGGTCCTGCAGGGCTCACTCTATTAAACACACTTTTGGATCTTTGCGGCATATACTCGTGTTCATACTCAGAGGGGGATGATGTCTTCCATGTCTGCCTAGGCTTTGGTAGGTCGGTCGGATGCATAATTTGAAGAAAGGTCCATCTCTACTTTCCTTTTACTAGGGGATACTTCTTGGTTTCACCTAGGGGATGAGACCTTTGAACTTTGAGCCTCATCCTCATGGGGATAATGTGGTGCATAAGGGAGGGTAGGAGGACCTCACTGGCCTTACATTTATGTAAAACGTTCCTGCATGGCCATGTTTTGATGGGTGATGTTCCTTATATGGGCAGCCATGGTTACTACTTCCTGAGTAAGTTGGTTAGCTAACCTCATTTTTCCACCCCTATAACGGTGGTGAGGTCACCGCCGGGCAGTTGGGGCGGCCACCGATGGCACCTCTTCAATAGGATTATTTCCCACCCTCCTAGAAGGGGTTTCACGGTTTGAACTTATCTCCTTTCAAAAGATGTCATGTTTCCTCTTCCAAAGGATGGTGACCAAATTGTTCCTAGTAGGCTTTTTCCACGAGGATATTCACGATTTTAGTAGAATTTCCCATAGACGGCGCCAATCTGTTGACTACAAAAAATGCGTCAATAGATACTGGGCCCAGTCATGTTTTGGAAAGCTAATTCCGACCCATGTTGACAAATTACTAGTCAGAATTGTTAGAATTGACTAATTCTAACAAAACTCTCTCAAAAGATCATTTATATATTTTTCAGATGAGATAACACATAGCAATTTTAAGAGGCACAAATCAATAAAATATCCTGAGTTAGAAAACATAATGTCTGAGTGGATTCTCCAAAATCAAGAGGACTAATATGACTGGAGAAATGATCTAGTGCAAAGCTAAAGATATTTTACCAGAAAATGTATGGTGAAATTAATCTAGAGGTCAACTTCTAAATTGGTTGGTTAGATTGGTTCGGGCAAGACATGGAATTAAATCTTATTGAAGGTTACGTGAAAATGATTTGGCTGCCATGGAAATTATTGACAATACTTCATCGAAAATATGAGCTAAACTAGAACAAGTTGATTGAAAAGATATCTACAATATAGATGAAACAAGACTATTTTATCGACGGGAAATAGATCATTCACTCGCTACAAAGCAACTGGAAAGATTCTAGAAGGATAAAAGAGAATTACTGTTGCTGTTTGTTACAATGGTCATGGCTCATTGGCTCAGACGAAGCATCTATTTGGATTACTTATAGGCATGCAAATCGTAGATACTTTAACATGTGAACTTGAACAATCTAAGTTGTTGTTATTGAGCAAACAAGAAAGCGTGGATGGTAGAAAGGTTTTCATCATCATGGACAATTTCCCAGCCGATCCAAAGTTATTAAAAGGTTGAAGAACGTCGAACTATTTTTTTCTTGTCTCCTAATACCACATAAAAAATCCAACCAGGTGATGTTGGGTTCATTCAAGCATTGAAAAGCTCATTATAGATGTTGATTTTATGCTGGCATATAGAGGGCTATGAGGGAGAAGCAATGAAGCTCAAAGAAATTAATATTTTGAATGCTATCAAGTTTAATAATATGGCTTGAAGGTAACAGCCATTGAAAATTGTTTCTAGTACTGCAAGATCCGTTCAGTTAAAGGCATGGATTCTTAAACACAAGGTGATGAACATAAAGGCACCCAAGAATTATCTCAAGTTATTTCTAGTCTAAATTATAAAAGGCCAATGATGTGGAACTTTTTTTGAATTATCCATGTGAAAATGACAAGCTAATGTGAAAGCATACTAATCAAGAAATTATCCAAAGAGAAATGGATATACCTATATGTTGACCTCAAAAAAATGTGCTAACAGATCTCGACTCCACTTACGGACACATAAGCTTGCTCTTGCATATTTGGACAAAATATTAGTCATATGTGACCTTCTCTAGTGGTGGGCAAGATGGCCACGTGCATTCCAACAGTCAAGTCAGTCAATGAGGTATTTATAATTGGGTGTGGGAAGTGATTTAGATGTGAGCCACTTAGGTATTCGAGCACCGAGTGTGTGTATGAGAGAATAAAAATGGGAGAGAATAATCTTACAAAACTTGTACCTTTTAAATGGCATGAATTGTAAGCTTTTATACTAATAGAAATGAAGTTGTAGCCGTTAGATGAAGATGCACGTGGCTTTATCCCCTTATTCAAAGCATCCTGTTGTAGGTGTCATATCACACATACTAGGCCATGTATCATTTAATGCACTCTGAAAAGTTAGCCACTCTAGAGCCTAGGTTCTGAGTACCTATGTTGCAGGTGGACAAGACTTGACATTTTTCTACTACATGGGTTATATCAATCATTTGCATAAGATCTTTATGTAAAATATCTCTTGGGAGAAATTAATATGAATCTTTATAATTAGGGAACTTTCGCTTCGATAATATGGGCTTCAGTGTTTCAGCCACGTATATAGTGTTTCGATCTCAGGGCTTCAACCACTTACATAATGCTTCTGTTTTAAGGTTTCAGCTACTTACATAGCGCTTCAACTTCAAAGTTTCAGCTACTTACATAGTACTTCGGCTTTAGGGCTTCTGTCACTTACATAATACTTTAGATTCAAAGCTTCAGCCACTTATATAGTGCTTTAGATAAAGCAGTGGATCACCTCTCTATTGTTGTCTTACAGTAGATAGCGCCTATGAAGCTTCTGCTTACACTTGGTGCTTTGGGTGAGGCATCAATTTGTCATCTTTGTCTATGACTTCAATTCTGTTTTTTATGACATAGAGTGTGGGCTTTTTATTTGGGCTTCTTGAGCCACAATTTTAAGGCGTAACAATAGTCTGTCAAGTTATGTATGATTATTTATATCATGCATAGACTTCTTATTTTGAGAAGTAATATTTTGATGTGGCAAGTCCTTTGCTTGACTTGGTGGTTCTGCCTATTTTACACTTTTGACACAACGCAATAATCTCCCAAGTTCAAGTATCGATATTTATATCGTGGTTAAAGTTAAGAAAACATGACCTTTCAAGGAAAGCCTTTAATTTTTATAGAAGCCTTAATTTAAATGTTGAGTTGTTTTGAAGAGACTAAAGTGATGCTTTAATTTGGCTAAAGACGAGGTTTTGAAGTGTTGAAGTTATGCTTTAGTTTGGCTAAAATTGATGCAGAGGTTAGGTTTTATAGTGCTGAAGTGAAGATGAAACATTTTTAAAGGTCATTTTAGGAGGTTTGAATCAAAGCTCCTTTTTTGAAACTCCATTTAGAAGAGCTAACGTTTTCCCACATGGTTTATCCATGCAGACGCTTCTTTCATGGTGTTCAACTTCATCCATGTGAGGAATATGATGTCGACCTTGGAGAATTTGGAAGTAGTCCCTTTTGGGATATACCTCTTCTCGTAAGATCTCATGCTTTGCTACATGGTAGATGGTTCATCCATTCAGAGACATTTTCCATAATGTTCAACTTCATTCATGGAAGGTATATGATGCCAACCATGAAGAATTTGGAAGTGGTTCCTTTTGGGATTCACCTCTTCTCCGAGGTGCTCATACTTCCCTGCTTGGTGGATAGCTCATCTATGTAGATGCTCCTTTTATGGTGTTAGCTTTATCCATGAGAGGAATATGATGTCAACCTTGGAGAATTCAGACACCTCTTGTAACACCCCAAAACTTCATAAACACTTCGAATGTTACGAAAAATTTATTTTCCTTGTATTAAAGACGGAACGATAAAATAAAATAAAATAACTGGAATCAACCAATTTATACTAAACAAGAAAATTTTATCGTTAAGAAAATAACCAATCACTAATTACATGACATGTTTTTGAATAAACTAATTACTAAATTAAAGGGAAAAAAACTTAATGTTTCCATTTCTTCAATTCCTCTGGCAGTTCTCATCACCATCCCGCAACTATTCTAATTGACCCGAACTAACCTGTAAAATTTTGTAAGAATAAGTATTTACAAATACCCAGTAAGATACGTGCAGTATCCATACACAATTATATAACAATAAAATAAGCACTTCATTCCACTCTTCTCTTATGGAGTATATGAGTGAACAAGCGACGACACACCCATCTTAGGTCATCTATATTCTCGTAGGATCTCTTATCTATTAATAAAGAACCCGAAGGTCCATCGGCAATTTATGCATAAAGTACCGAATATAAAAGCATAAGGAAACAAACCACTTGCACAAAAATATCTTTCCTTGAATTTGAAATGTTGAAAAAAAAAATCTTGAACGTAAAAGATCTTCTATTTTTCTATACTTTTTCCTCTCCATCTCTCTCTCTCTCTAATTATCCG
>CAIGRE010110485.1:0-12565 GCA_903798275.1 Fraxinus angustifolia subsp. syriaca | reverse complement strand
GATTAATGTGTTAATTTGTTTTAAAAAATTTAATTAATCCAATATAAAAAAAAAATTATTTAGATTCAGGTCTTATTCGATTCTTCGGTTCTTGGTCTAGACCCGAGACCCGATCCAAACCTTTCGGTTCTCGATTTGGGTACCCGTTCGGGTCTTTAACTTATGAAGAACCGCTCGGTTCGGGTCAGTTCGGTTCGGATATTTTGGACACCCCTATTTTGAAGCATATGTAGAAAGAAGAACACAAGATCTAGTTAAAAAATATGTAGTTCACAAAGTAGGTTGGAAAGAAGCTTTTATGCTGGTGTGTTAAATTTATAAAGTGAGGAAATATGAGCAAAATAGAGCAACAGCTGTTGACAACATGATATCAGCCAAAAACAAATGAATAACTCCTCAGTATCTAATAAACCTTTTATTTTCCAAAAATCTCCTTTTATAGCCTAGAAAATTTGTTCAATCCAAGTATAAAAACAAAAGATAACAGAGAAGAGCTTCGCCCAAATGATAGACTCAGGCAGCTTAAGATAATCAAACTAAAATCTATTAATTAAAATAATTTCTGTTCACTATTATTTGATGATTCCAATAGTATTCCTACTTTAAAAAGGCAGAGGCAAAATAGTCTGGTCTAACAGATAAATAATTAAAAGAGAACTAAAGAGTACCATGGCACCAGCTACGTGTAGAATAGAGTAACAGAATCTACAAAATAAAATAGACCTTAGATAATGAAGCCAGTGCTGAAAAGATATCCATAACCTTTTATTCTAGGTAATTCATTCTTCTTTTTCTAATAATCTTACTTTAGACTACATAGTAAGAATCATTATATAGTAGCAACTGTGTGCATGTTCAATTGGGATGCACAACAATTAATGAAAGAAAAGGACGAATTAGTTGTTTCTCAGAGGAAATGATACGCTACTGAAAGCCAATGTTTAAACCGCCTGGCATATGTACGAGTTCTGTACAACATAAAGATGGGACAGTAGAGACCTATTTCCATCAAACTATCACAATGGTAACCGAGACATCAACATAGAGCTCGATTCTTTACACGGAAATTTTCTCAAAGAATATACCTAATATGTATAATTAAAAGGATCATTATAAATTTCTTGGTACTTAAATTTAACTAAATAATGGTTTAACTATGGCTCGTTAGAGACATAACAAATATCAGTTCAGGAACCTACCCGCAAAGCAACTCGATAGATGAATCTTTCATCATTTTGTCTGAGACTTGAATGACCCGTTACTGAGTGGCTTAGAGGTCTCTTGATGTAGAAAGATGAGAAGCAGAAACCAACTTGGCACTTGCTGAAGTGGATTTATGCACAGCGGTGCACTCATATCCTCCAGAATGCATAGATCAGAGTCATCATCGACATGGAAGCTTTGATGCATTGAACCACTCTGAGACCCTTGGCAGTTGATATTTGAAAGATAAGAATCGTTAATCTTTGGTATACCTTGTTCCGCCTTTAAACAACTACATTGAGGCTTAGTTGAGGTGGATGGCAGTAAGGCAGTTTGCAATGCCGCCTGTACAATAGGACCACAACCGTGAGCAGTTACTGCTGAATTTTGTGCGGAAGATTTAACCACTGTACCAAGAGAAAAGAGAGCTCTCTTTGATTCAAAATTTATGTCACCTTTCTCATACTTCATATGGGGCAAATTATTCTTACTGGAACTGGGAGAAAGAGAAGACGAAAACCATTTTATGTCACCATTAGTAGACAGACCATTAGCAACACCATAGAAATTCCTACCAAGTACACCACCAATTACTTCAGAAGCTCTGGAAGCTATATCACTGGATGTAATTGATTTCCCTTTCTTCTCAATCTTTACGCGATCATGTACTTCGCTGAAAACATTTGATAAGATACTTGGAATAGCGTGATCTGATCCACTTCTCACCGTATGCATGTCACTTGATTTGGTAAATGGAACACCATTGCTCGCAAACACAAAATTACCACTTCCAAAATTTGTATTGAGCTGCCCAATGTCACTTCTAACTAGATCCTCGAAGGTCATCATCCTAGTGAAGTCCTGAGTTGGAACCTCCGTTGCATCCATTACGTTCATCATCCCTGGATGACAACTTAAATCCTGAACTATAAGGAAAATCTGGGTTCAATGGAGCAAAATGAGATGAATTATCAGAACATAATAGATACATATCACTATTTTCGGATAAAAAATCTGGAATACCCGCCACGTGAATTTCACAACTAGACTTGGCGTGAGAAGCTTCATGTGAAGACCCATCACCATCGATGATACAGGATTCCCCTATATGTGCAACAGTCGTTCCCAGATCACTTTCTTCCATAAGTTGATTGTGATATAAACCTGCAAACAATATCAAAGGCTAATTATTTTTCATACCAAAGATCCAGAATACATGTGCAATGAACACTAACCAACTACAAAAAAAAAAATCAAAATCAAAAGCATTACAAAAGTATCAAGCATACATCACGAGGTTCGAAACTCTATAAAACACAATATTTTCACCCTATTATGACAAGGAACAACTATATTAAATCGTCTTTGGTGAATTCAATAGGAACACTGCAGATGACTACTTATCATAACAAGGGGTATTAAAACTCGCTCCTAGCCCAGCAGACTTGGTTTTGGAACAAAAAAAGGAGTATTAAGATAAAAGTTTAAGATTGTAGACTATCTTTTGTTGAAA
The DNA here is from genome assembly GCA_903798275.1 of Fraxinus angustifolia subsp. syriaca. Taxonomy (NCBI): domain Eukaryota; kingdom Viridiplantae; phylum Streptophyta; class Magnoliopsida; order Lamiales; family Oleaceae; genus Fraxinus; species Fraxinus angustifolia. The sequence goes on along the minus strand of CAIGRE010110485.1, from coordinate 9,849 downwards.
AAATCCTCATTTCCAATAAAATAGTAATTGGCTAGATGAAATCATTTTCACCACTCCCTTCAACCCATTACTGAGAAAACAAATGCAACTAATTTTTTGACAACCACATCAAGCCTCCTTAATTTTGATTACCAACCTAGTGGGGTGTCGTTTGACTATGAATCTTCCGGCCTGGCCAGCAAAGTAACAAGAAAATTATAAAAATCAAGCATCAATAAAGATGAAATTATAACAAGTAGTTAACATCATAGTCAGGACTCAGAAGGTTGTTCAATATTTTATGCATATATTTCCATATAAAAGTTGGAAGGAGGGATTAGGGAATATGTGTGGGGAGGGGATGTCCGCGAGTATACTTCATTTACCCTTTTTTTCTTTTTCTATCCTTGTTTATCAGTCAGTGCTTCCATAAGTTACTCTAATTCAGTATGTTATACAATGTGAACCAAACAAGCATTTCACAAACTATATGCCATCGAGATCACCCACTTGTAAAATTCCAAATGTTAACCGAAAGCTGATCAGACCAAATCATCGTGCAATCACATCAATCTAAACTCGGTCATATTCAAACCCCACTAAATCAATCAATTTAAACTAACAATACATCCCGACAATTCAGACTTTAAAATTTAACAAGTAAAATTATACAAACAGAATAAAAAAATACCTTTAAGATTTTTCTTATTTTCAAAAAAAAAAAATCTAACCTGTAAAAGTCCTGAAGGACCTGTTCAGGATGGCCAGCCATGAGATTTCAGAAAGAGTCAAGATCGAGGTATAAGTCATCACAATTATCGTCCGCCTGAAACAATTCCTCCATTATCATCGATGATCTCCCATCTGTCTCGGCCATCATCATCTCAATCTTCTTATCTCTACCCAAATATTTACCATTTGCCAAAAAGTAAAAGAAAAAACCCTAATTTTCTGCGAAACGGAAAATCAATCGAAATTCTATCCTTCCATATACATATATGAAACGTATATATGTATGTATATATGAACAAATCAATTTTGTGGAATTTAGCAAGAAGATTCTTTGCAATTCCCGTGAATTTTTTGGAAGGGGAAAAGGAAATATTGGGTGATGCGCCAGTTAGAGAAAAAAATGGGAGTAGGTTAACGACTTTTATAATTTTTGACTATTCAGTATTCNAGAAAAAAATGGGAGTAGGTTAACGACTTTTATAATTTTTGACTATTCAGTATTCTGTTTTCTTTGGGAGTTTTTTAACTGGAAACAGTGGGAAAAGTAGAATAAGGGGGCCTAGGTTAATGTGCGCCGCGTTGTCCGTTTCACATTAGGATTAGGAAAAGTTTGGGAAAGTCACCTCGTTCTTGTGCACACAGTATATAATTCATTGCCTTAAGGTAGAAGGAAAACGTGTGACCTATTATTTTTTTATTTATTATTACAACATTCGGATGTATACAACTAGAGATAAGTTTAAAACCACTTCTTTTTTTCAAACAAGATTTTTATTTAAAGGGACAAATAATTTTGAAAGTCGGTATAAATATCCTCCTGTCAAGACAATCTGTCTTCTGTTGTATCGATCGATTATTTGAAAAAGATCTGAATAGGTATAATTAGTGTGCAGCTCTCTCGTATTTAATACTATTGTTATTGTAAATTAACTAAAAATAAATTCCTTGAATTGAGTTGAGTTGAGTTGATATTCAATTCCGCTTTTTATTTCACAAAAGAAATATTTTAATAGCTCTACGTGTATTAGAAGTAGAAAAATTATTTGTAAATCGTCGCTAATAATTTTTGTATATAAAAGACTATTGTAATTAGAAATTATTTTATTTTATGTACAATTTATAGTGTTGAATGAAATAGTAATTGTGTATGTATGTGATATAGATAAGGTTAAAAAAAAAAAAAATTATTAGTATATTGAATCAATTTTAAAATATTTTTATCATTTATTTTTGAAGTAATTAGAAAATTAAAGCCTCATAGTGTGTAAGTAAAAAGACTGTGGAGATGAATAATAGAGACGCCTTGTGTATCTTCCATGAGTTGTTTAACGCGGTAATACTTGGAAGTATTTGAATTTTTCGTTGGCTATGAGATTAATCCAGAACACAAGGTTGATGTAGGGCAGCCAGTCCTTAGATGCATCCTTTTTTTCTGTATTTTCTTGAGATTTAGAAAACCTAAGCTGAATTTTTGCCATTTGGAGAGAGGTGTTGCTCATGTAACACGTGTTCTTAATGTCGGTCTGATCAATTTTGGGCATTTTTTATTAAAAAAAATTCTGGTTCCACAGGAATTCAATTCTTGAGCATAATATTGATGTGTTAGCAATTCAAAATAAGCATCCTTTACTTTTTGAATAAAGAGAGGCATGTGTTAATTTTGATTTCTTGAGCCATTTTAAGTGCAAACACCTTTATGTAGATGTAGTGCTGGTCATCCATTATGGAATCTATTAACTGTGATATGTTGTCTTGGACAAATATGGAGTTTGTCAAATTAATGCTGCAATCAGTTTAGAGTTTGCTCTACTCTTTCTATCTATCAATAGCTGTTCCTCAGCAGAACATGGATACCTTGGAAATTGTGAACTTGCATAGATGCATATTTTGAAAGTTCGGTCTCTCCTATACCTCTATCTTGTTGTACCGTTTTTGGTTTTGTGTCATTTATATGATTGAAGGATGATGGTCTTGTGGTAATTGTAGTTTGTAGAAAAGATATCAGTCATTTCTCTAGTCTCTGTAGTCAAAATAAAATGCAAGATGGTTTTTTAGTCACCGAGAAATTTGTTGAATCACTGAGAAAACTGATTCATTACCTATGCAAATTTTCCATAGCCATACTAATCTCTCCTTGGAGATGTTGCTGAAGCTAGTAGCTGTCTTTGATTCAGTAGTCCGCTCAACAGCATCAGCACCTCCAGCTATTGGGGTAGATCCACGCCCTTTTGGACCAGAACCTTAAGTTTCTGCCTTATACCAACTTGGCCATCTCAAACTCTGAAACCTGTGGATTCTCTTGTTGCCTTCAATCGTAGAAGTTCGTTATACTGTCCAATATATTGTTTACCAAACGTGCTTTTAGAATTTCTGCATTTCTTTTTGTCTTCTGTAGGAGGGGCGGTGTTGTGGCAAAATGTGAGCATGAACTAAATCTTGTTCTCGAGAACCATAGCTTCATCATCTCCGACTAGCAAAGGATCAGGTTTCCTTCCAACAACACGATCCTTACAAGAGAAAACACACTCCCATCAATTAAATTGCAACAGTCTAGTTGATTTCTACTTTTTGCCATCCAAATTCGTCACATTTGGTGGAGCCATGCAGTTTGAGAAGCGATATAGGAGATAGATTGTTGATATTCAGTTTTCAGTTGCTGCTTGAACTGATCGATACAACACACAGCAACATCAAGTCCATCAGATGGTTCATTCTTTTGGCTGTGCCACTTTGGATGTGGATGCTTGTAAATGTACCTCTGAAAGGATTGTATTAGAAGGATTTGATAGAAAGTTTTACATAATTGCATATGGCATTAAATGATTTAATGGAAAAGCTGACCGTGTTTTAAACTATCTAACGATAAAATGTCTCGTGACATTATGTCAGTCTTTACGTCAACGTCAATGTTCATGTAACATGACTGTTGTATTTATATATATAAAATAGTGTTGTGAAAAGCATAAAGTGTTACTAAATCTGAACGTCGAGTTTCACGCTTTACGTGCCTAATCAATGTTTAGACGTAAAAAAAATTGTATTCTTATTTAATATTATTTTTAATTTTTAATAAGCTTTACAAGCTTAGATGAGACCCCTAGGCATAAAAAATGTTTTCTTATTTTTAATATTATTTTTAATTTTTAATCATTCTAAAAATTATTAATATTTACTTAATAATTTGGTTAATTACATAAATGGTTACTGAACTTTGCCAAGCTTTACCACTTAATAATTAAATTTAAAAATGTATTTTTATGATCACTGAATTTTGTCAAGTGTTACTACTTCATAATTAAACTTAAAAATATTTTACAACGGTCACTAAACTATGCACAATGTTACTCATCATTCACTCAAGTGGAAAAATTTGCTAGGTTCAATAAATGGAATCCACTTAAGTAACGAATATATAATACGGTGCATAGTTCAATGACCGTTGATATACATTTTTTAAATTCAATTATTAAGTAATAACACTTGGTAAAGTTCAATTTCCAATAAAATACATTTTTAAGTTCAATTATTAAGTGGTAATGCTTGATGTAGTTAATTGACCATTGAGATATATTTTTAAATTCAATTATTAAATCCCTTAAATCGACATCTATGAAATAAGAGGTCAAAGAAAATAAAGGAAAAAAGAGGAAATAAAAAATCAGAAAACTATAAATTGAATAAAAATAAAACTTTTGTTATATCCATTTCGAAATAAATGGATGGCATTAATCTTCAATTGAAAGTTTTACTACCCAAATTGAAGATGTGCGATACTAAATTGATTCTGAATGATTTGCAGAGTCATTAAATCCATGACTAGTATGTCCCCTTCATTGGCAACTGCCCAAATATACGTGTGATTTTTGGATCAATTGGTATCAATCCATCGTATCTTGAACTTCGCATAAAAAGATTGAAAGAAACACAGTATGAACACCGAAAGAAATTGACATAGAAAATTTACATAAAAGTACAAAAATGTTCGAATTAGTGCCAAAGTAATTGAAGTTGATTTGATTTTCTTCAACTTCTTCTTTCACTTAGGTCAATTTTAGGGAAAAAGAATTTATTACTGTTTAACAACTGAACTTAAAAATATATGTCAATGATCACTGAACTTTGTCAAGTGTTACCATTTCATAATTGAACTTAAAAATGCATTTCAATAGTTACTAAACTAGGAATCGTGTTACATATTTATCACTTAAGTTGATGTTGTTTGTTGAATATAACAGATTTTTTCCATTTGAGTGATGGATGTATAACACTATACATAGTTCAGTGACTATGTGATACATTTTTCCGTTCAATTATGGAATAGTAATAATTTAGTAACCATTAAAATACATTTTTTTAGTTCAGTTATTAAATAATATTACTTGAAAAAATTCAGTAACCGTTCAAGTAATTAACCCCTTAATAATTTTTACAATTAGTCGATTATACAATTTTCATAGGAAAAACTTGAAACTAAAGTCAAAATAAGAGATTTTTTTTAAAAAGGCAAAAAAAATTAATAAAGCACGACTCTTGTGCATTAAACGGTCAACTTGACTGGTAATCACTTAATTTCACGCTCACTATCAAAGCATGATGTTTATCTCGTATATCGCCTAGATGCATCTTTTAGAACATTGATATAAAAAATGTTATCGTATGTTTTATCAATGCATTACAAGTTTTAATTTTTAAATCCCTGGTATTTAATAACATTACAAGATTGTGGGTGTTCAAAAGTGACTTATTGAATATGAAATGGTGGGTGTTCAAAAGTGACTGTTAAACAACCCTACTCCATTAGTCTGTTTAAGATGCTAACAAGTTGGATAAAAAAGTGGACACGCAAGATTGTGAAAGATTAGACCCGAATACGTGAACATAAATGCATAATGTTTGCCATAAGACGGAGTCGATTACCTATTTTTCCAAATCCTAAAATCCAATTCGATCTTACGAAAGATTGTCTTTCTAGGAGTGCTTGGTAGCTAACTCGTGAAGCATGATATCCCACAAATCCCAAGTATTTGCTGCACTTTCCGAATAAGAAGTCGTTTTGATATTGATTCACTCTTCTGCGAACATAGGCGACTAATCCAAACTGTGTCAAAAAAAATTTTAAGTTCAAATACGTGAAGCCAAATTACATTCAATTCTTGTTTAATTATATTTGTTTCAATTCATTGACATTTCACAATCTTTAATCCTTTTTTCCTTTCAAAAGCATACACACGCTTGGCTTTGCTATATAATTCACATGATATGAATGATCTTTCAAGTCCAAAATGAGCAAATTGCTAGATTTAGCAAATAGTTGCATGATACCCGTTTTCTTGTCATCGATTTGTGACATTTTGAAAAAATTATCATCAAATTTCAATATGAATATTTTAAAACGACTTCGCGTTATTTCTTATGGCATCTACGAGTCTTAAATCTTGACTTAGTGAACAAGTCGCACGTGCAATCTGGGTCCATTATAAAATTTATGAAAATTCATAATTTATTTTCTCGTAACACACCGTGTTATTGGAACCACAAAAATGTATTATTTTAAAGAAAACTTTAATGGGCAAACCAAGACAAAAATATGATTCATACCTCCACTAGTACAATAACTAAATTGGATAAAATAAGATTAAAGAAAAAATATAATTAATAAATTATTATTTTCAATCTATTTCCCTTCAATCCTTTGCGTGAAATGTGACGAAAGAATAGGAAGGAAAATCTATAACAACCCATCATCTCCACCTTGTAGAAGGAAGCTTTTAATATTTTGGGGTTACATAACGACCATAGAACCATGTTCAATAAGTAAAACGCATTAGCTGTATGTCTCAGGTTGGATAGTAAGGTCGCATAAGCACAGTTTTATTCAATTTAACTTGCTAAACTACAAAATTAATAATAAACATCAATGTATGTGGTCCAATCTTGTGTTTGCTTGTACACCTTAAAGTAAACATTAATCCTCCCAAAAATAGATTATTAATATTAATAGACATTTAGTAACCCTATTTGAAGTGAGCAAGATTTTACAATGTGCAAAAATGTGAACTTGATTATAGGCTAGTTGTTATATAAAAATATGAATAATTGGTGAGAATCAATAGTCCCATTTAAAGAGCGACTAATACGTAAAAAGTATAACGAATTGGACATCATTGTTCGAAAAATCAATAGTCAAAACGTGATCTAACTATATGTAAAATAGAACAAGAATTCATTAAATTAAACATTGTAATTGATTCAAGTCGAAAATAAAAATTTTAACTCTTTTTTTATTACCCAACACCACCTATTCTTGATTGGCAAACAAATCATTCGCAGTGTTCTAAAAAAACGTAAAAGTTAATCTTCCAAGCTTTTACAAATCTTAGACAAACCCTAGACGAAACTTTAAAGCACGGTTAGTCAACAACATCAAGCTTTACGTATAGCCTAGTCGAAGCTTGTACAATATAGTTCCGACAAGGTTTTCGTTTAAACATTGATTAGTTACTAATAAATCTTTGCCACCATTTTTTACGGTGATTAATAATTAATCCTCTGCAAATTGCTTATTGCACCCTCTCCGCTTTTTACGTGGCGCTTCCTATACTCCCTCCCATTTGTCAAGACTCCTTCCCTATTCCACCCAATCCACCGCCCCCCCTCGATATGTATACGTACATGTGTATCTATACTTCTTTCTACGTATTATTCCATTGAGCTAAGATTCCACTCATAAGCAATTTGATATTCGCTTATAAAGATATATACCCACAGATACGTATTAAGGAAATCTTCTGGAGCTTGATTTCAGCTGGTAAATTTCGTCCTCGGATTGATCTAATTCGTGGGTTTAAGGTGTGTGTTTTGAGCTCCTGTTCAAATTTTGATTGTTGGCTCTTGTTAAAGTAACATGCTCAGGATCCCGTGTTCTTGAATTTTATTGTAAATTATAAAGATTTGATTTTTTTTGCTTTTTCTTTTTTAAGTAAACTGATATTTTATAGATTAATTGCGATTTTGCTAATTGGTTAATGATTTGAGTTTTTTTCCCTACTTCTATAGATCAGAGAGAATCACTCAATTCCAGGCTATTTGATTAATGATTTTGAGATTTTATTTTTTTCGGGTTGGGGGGGCGGATTTTATTTAGTTATGATTATTATTTTGAGGTTGGAGTTGGAGGTGGCTGAAAATGCAGGGTATAACCCATAGAGTAATAAATTTGTGCAGAGACATTTGGTGCAGCCTCAATAATATCTAGGACATGTTTTAGTTTATTCTGAGCACTTCACAAGACTCGCATGCAAGTGTTTCAATTTGTAATTGTTCATTTTTCAATTTGCAATTGAGAAATTGTGGAGTTTTTTATTCGATTAGAGACTGCGGCAGAATTCTTGTGTTATTGTAAAGTTAAATTTTACATTTGCTGCTGAAGTTTGTAACCAACCTCCTTCAATCTTTGAAATCTTTTTTTTACTATGAGTTAAAGCTGAGATGTGCTTACTGCATACTATAGCATTTGCAAATGAAAAAAAAAATTTACTAATTGAAAATCATTGGCTACTACTGGTCTTTTTACAATCATATGCATCCACTGGCTAGTGCTAACATTAGTTATAGATGTATTTGTTGCAGTTTGTTATGAAAGTCTATTGAAAACCATAGCTGCCTATGAGGGCATCCAAGTCATGGTGGAGGTGGCTGTTGAAGAAAGGACAATTTCTTTTTAACGGGGTATGTTGCTTGTAATGCTCCCTTTTGTTTTAATTTTGATATAATCTGGAACTAAGTGTAAAATTTATAGTTCACATTTTGTAGTCTAACTGAAGTATTTTGTTTTAACTTGTAAACGGAAAATGCAGGGATTATGTGGAGCAAAGATGAAACAGCTGCCGTTCGTGGGATTTCTCTGTACAGTAACACTGTTCATTATATATAGGACCACAATTTATCAGTTTCAACAGACAGAGGTAGCTACTTTGTAATTTTCTTAGTTAAAAAACTAGTTGTTCCTAAATGAATGTAAACTAATGTGTTCAGTGCATATCATCATAGATTTTTAGGCCGACCTGTTTTGCAATACTATAAATGATTTTTTTGGTCATGCTCTGGCCTCTGGTAGATAAAATCCTCCTCTTTTCTAAAGAGTCGTCGGTTGGAAACTTTACATAATTGCAAATGATATCCTAATTTTGTATGCTCAAACGGAGTTTCTCACTTTTGAATGAGCTACAAGGCTAATAAAGAAAAAGGAACGGTTATAAAGGTGGGACCTTACAATCCTTCTCCATGACAACCACATAATACTTTTTCTTTTCTTTTTTTATCAGTTGGAGTCAAGATTGCTTCCCTTCTACATATTAAAGGTAATAGTCTTAATCCCGCATCTTCTTGCCTCGTTTTATTAATCTTTCTTGTATCTGTACTTGTGACTTTGAATATTATTTCTTATTGAATTGAAAATAGCTGAGCGGTTGAAAATGTTTTAAGAATTTCTTAGAATGTAAAGCATTAGTCTAATATGCATGGCAAATGTGTTTGCATCGTCATTGTGAAATTCTTAAAATTTATTCATTGTGATATTGAGGTGTTGTTGGTATTCTCATCAGGATTCAGGCATTGCCTCCACAAGTTTAAATAGTTTGCCTCGTGGTATCATTGAAGCAAGGTCAGACCTGGAGTTAAAGCCCCTATGGAAAACAAGTAGTTCTAAGTCAAAGGTAAAAATGTAATACTGTATGGCAGTGGACTCTACCAATCATTTTACTGTATCCCACTGGATCATGAATTATGTTGATCTTTTAGTTGTGATTGACTGCTAGCAGATCCTAGCACTTGTACTAAAGTCTGCTATGGTTGTATAACTGAACACTATTATATATCTGGCTGCCTCTCCTTTGTTCAATTTCAGGTTAAAGTTCAAAGCTCCCGTAATTTGCTAGCACTGCCAGTTGGGATTAAACAAAAGAAGAATGTTGATTCAATTGTTCAAAAGGTATGGCAATCCATTGAAGTTTGAAGATGAGAAATTTGTGATATGAATTACCATATTAATGGTGCTCATCCCTTGTCTAATTCTGTTGAATTCAGTTTCTTTCAGAGAACTTCACAATTATTTTGTTCCATTACGATGGTAATGTGAAT
>CAIGRE010110445.1:0-15707 GCA_903798275.1 Fraxinus angustifolia subsp. syriaca | reverse complement strand
TTTCATTTCCTTCAATTTGGTCATTTTTCTACTTGTTTCTCCTTATTTTCGCTATATTCATCATGGTATCCTGCAAAACATAAATTACATAAAACTAAGCCATATTCCAACATATTAATCAACAATTTCCCATGTAATGACAGTAAAATAAGTGTGGAAAATGCACTTATCATCACCATAATTAAAACAGATAGGGATAAACCTAGGTCTAAAGTTATGTGGTCATTGATATCTATTCTTAGGTTGGTAGGTCCTACGCTATTTAGTAAGCCTTTGTCCTACGATACCTTTGTTCTTGAGTTCAGGATTAGGAACATACATATGCTGGTTGGTGGCAGGGATAAAAATGGTTTTGAAAGAACTCGCTTTATTATGACCTATCTATATCCTTTGCTTCCCTTATTCTGAGCGGGCTTGTTCAACCCAAAAGATTGTCCAGTTTTTGAGATCCTCTAAGGAAAGCAAGAAGTTGAGATTTGGAATATTCAAGTTCGTTCAGAAGGTTCTTAACCTGTAATTCTAATTTCTTATTCTCAATAGTCAGATCATTTACTCTCATAGAAGACTTCTCAAGTTCACTTGTAAGATCTTTAATTTTAGACTCTAGGGGATCGATACATTTTCTAATTTGTTGAGGCATAATGTAGACTCCGAAGGCCATTTACAAGTTTCTCTCTAATTATATCAAGTTCATTGACTTTCTTAAGCACGTCTTTATTCACCCTCTTCATCTTAACAATCGTTTCAAATAATTTTTGATAAGCCTTACGAATATGATCCTCATCTTTAGAATCTTCCTTAGATTGCTTACCACTATCTACTTCCTCAACATTCTCACTGTCCTTATCATATTTACTTTTAATCCTAATAGTGAAGGCCATAAACTTCTCACTCTCCTCATGTGTAGAAATATCACTTTGATTATCTGAGCTAGACTTTTCATCAGTGAGAACTGCATTCATAGTTTTACCTCGATTTTTCTTACCATTAGGGCACTCACTTCTATAATGGCCAAAACTTTGACACTTATGACATCTCACGGATTTAGATCTCTTTCTAGACTCATTGGAATCACCCCTATGTCTCTCTTTAGTTTTCTTCTTATTTCTAAACAGTTTTAGAAAATTCTTAACAAAATAGACTATTTCCTTATCATTAAGTAATTCCGAATTTGAAGAATCATACTCTTCTTCCCTAACAATGTTCAAGGCCATAAACTTGTTCTTCTTATGTTGAGATATGGTAGTTCATAAGTTTGAAGAGATCCAACCAATTTCTCAATCTTAATAGCATCTAGATCATTGCTATCTTTGATAGCCGTAACTTTATGCTTAAATCTTTAAGGTAATGATATCAAAATTTTTCTAACAATCTTAGACCCATGAATTCTCTCACCTAGGTTAAAATTAGAATTAACTATGTCATTCAAGCTTGCATAGAAGTCATCGAATGTCTCATTATCCTTTATCTTAATTTCTTCAAACTTAGTAGTCAACATTTGTAACTTAGAATTCTTAACAGCACAAGTTCCTGTATGTGTGGCCCGTAAAATATCCCAAACCTATTTAGCAATCTCACAAATAGATGCGCTCCTAAATTCTTCAGGTGATACGGCCATTAATAGAGTATGAATCCCTTCACTATTCCAATTACACTCTTGATGTGAACCCACATAGCGAAGAACTACAAAACCCACGATTAGATTGAAATCGAACCCAAAAAAGCCAAAGTAATCAAAGTTTTGGATTTGATTCGAAAATAACAATCAAAATAACCAACAATACGCAAATGATATGTTGACCCTTTTGATTGAATATTTGAAAATCTCACCCGATTGATTTGAACACCACAAGAAGAATAATTTCGTGATTTGTCCAACGATGAACAAGAATTTAAAAGCAAACTTGTCTCTCAATAATTCTCAATAATAATGTTGTGTAAAGATTACAATGAAAATAAAAACCAAATACGTGCATAATCCCCTTAAAGATCACAAGAATATCAGTTGGAATAAAATTCTATCATAACTAGGAAATTTCTAAAAACTGAAAAATTACTCTGTCGAATTTAACTATGTGGCTTTATAGTTGTTCTAAATGCGATTGCATAGTTCACTAAAAATGGCCTATGTTGGTTTCAGTTTATAGGCATGTGACCGCATGCGTATCTAAACTATGCGATCGCATAGTTAAGCTCTGCAGCTCCTTCTTCCGTTGCTTGCAACACGATGCTCCAATTAGTTTTGGACATCGACCCTTCATGAAAGTTGTTACATGGCTTGTTAACTTCGACATTTCATCCACCGTAGCTTGAGGAAGAAATCTCATCGCCTCTTTCACCTGCTTTGCTCTCGATCGTGCCGTCGGACCTCCTTTGATAATCAACGGATCCTTCCCGAGCTTGAATTTGACACGCTCAACTCCTTGCTCACATCATTCCCTCCATCTTCAAAAGGATCCATCTTTGAATCTGTAACTGCATTAGAGAGAGAGAGAGAGAGAGATCAGATACAATAAAAGTATTCGAAACATTGTACTTGCCAGGAAGATCCGACTTGTATGCATTGTCATTGATTTTCTCGAGAACTTGAAATGGTCTATCTCTTCATGGCTGTAACTTTGATTTTCTTTGCTCTTAAAATTTCTCAAATATACCCAAACATAATCACCAGGTTCAAATGAAATGCTCTTTCGGCCCTCGTTAGCTTGTGACGCATAATGTTTGTTTTTGTTTTCAATTTGCATCCTCACCTTCTCATGGATTGACTTCACCATCTCGACCTTCTTTTTCCCATCTAAACTACCATGTTCATTCATAAGTAAATGAATTAAATCCAATGGTGTTAGTGGATTAAAATCATAAATAATTTCAAACGGTGAACATGAAGTAGTAGAATGTATAGCCCTATTGTATGTAAACTCAACGAAAGGTAAGCATTTTTCCTAACTTCTCAAATTTTTATTAACCACAGTGTGCAACAATTGAATCATAGTCCTATTGACCACTTTGGTTTGCCCATCGACTTGTGGGTGACCTGTAGTAGAAAAAAATAAATTTGTGCCTAACTTATCCCACAAAACCCACCAAAAGTGACTAAGAAATTTAACATCTCTATCCGACACTATATTCTTAGGGACCTCGTGTAAACACACTATTTCCTTAAAGAACAAATCATCTATGTTAGTGGCATCATCGATTTTATGGCATGGAATGAAATGTGCCATCTTAGAAAACCTGTCGACCATTAATATTGAATCTCGACCCCTTTTAGTCTTAGGTAGACCTAAAACAAAATTCATGAAGATATCAACCCAATGTTTCACTAGGAACAGGTAAAAAAGTATACAATCTGTAGGGTAGAACCTTAGACTTAGCTTGTTTACAAGTTATGCATCGATCACAAGTTCGTTCTACATCATCTTCATTTTAGGCCAATAAATATGTTCCTCTAACATCTCTAAAGTCTTTGCAACCCCAAAATGACCAATTAGTCTTCCACCGTGTGCTTCTCTAACCAATAATTCACACATGGAACAATTAGGAAACATATAGTTTATTTTCCTAAAACAAATAACCCTCATGCTTAAAGAATTTGTGTGCCTCACCTTTATTACATGATTCATATATGCTCGAAGAATCTAAATCATTCACATACATGTCCTTAATGTACTCAAAACCACGCAACTTCGCACTTAAAGAAGTAAGAAGCACATACCTTTGGGGCAACACATCCGCCACCACATTTTCCTTACCTTTTTTTTGTACTGAATGACATAGGAAAATGTCTCAATAAATTCCATCCATATAGCAAGCCTTTTGTTAAGCTTCTGCAAATGCTTCAATAACTTATAATCAGTGTGAATCACAAACTCCTTCGGCTATAGGTAATGTTGTCATGTCTCTAAAACTCAAACAATTGAATAAAGCTCTTTGTCATATGTAGGATAGTTGAGCGCTACTCGACTTAGTTTTTCACTAAAATAAGCTATCGACCTTCTATCTTGCATCAAAACTACTTCAATGCCTATACCTGTTGCATCACACTCAATCTCAAAAGTTTTGTCAAAATTAGGTAGTGGTAAAACCAGTGTTTCACACAATCTATCCTTAATAGTGTTGAATGCATGCTCTTGTTCATCATCTCATTTAAAACCTACACTCTTTTTAATAACTTCACTGAGTGGTGTGGCAAGTATGCTAAAATTCCTTACAAATTGTCTATAAAAACTAGTCAAACCATGAAAACTTCTTACTCGATTATACTTTTAGGTGTTGGTCATTCTTTAATAGCTTTTATTTTCTTTTCATCTACCTCAATTCCCTTAACACTAACCACATATCCAAAAAACGCAATATTTTTCATGCAAAATGTGCACTTTTTAAAGTTAGCAAAAACATGTTCTTTTCTTAAAACTACTAGCATACATCACAAATGTTCGATATGTTCATTGAGATCTTTACTGTAGATTAAAATTTCATCAAATTAAACCACAACAAACTTGCCTATAAATGCACACAAAACTTGGTTTATTAAACGCATAAAAGTGCTTAGTGCATTAGTAAGTCCAAACGGCATGTCCAACCATTCGTACAAGCCATATTTAGTTTTCAATGCGATTTTCGATTTATCACATTCACTCATTAGAATTTGATGGTAAGTTCTATGGAGAAGAACACACTAGGCCAAATAAATCTTTTGTCTAATTAACGGGACCCACTAAAATAATTGATTAAAATTTGGTCAAACCAACTAATAAAAGCTGATTTTCCCAAGTGTGTATGTCCATTTGCACCGGGCTTCAGAGATTCAATCTTAACAAACACTAGCTTTCGAAGCTCCTTCTTCCCCGTGGCGCCACTAGATTGATGAGCAGCTATTGGAGGAGCTTTGGCTGCCATAGGCTTGGAGAACAGGGTTTAATTGATTCAGAGATTATAATCTTGGAACTTGAATGAAAAGAAAAAAATTAATAAAAATAATAATTGAATTAGAGCTATCGTGGTATCCTTTTGTTTAGATTCATGGCACAATATTATCTTTATTTAGTGATAAGTGAATTTTTGTACACTTATTTGGGCTTTTATACTTGATTATTTATTGTTAACATACCATATATCTATCTAATTTAGGTTAATCTATGTTAATTGTAGGTAAAATCCTCGCATGGATACAATTGACGTGAAATGATGAATTTGAAGCTTAATTGTAGTTGGTTAAAAAATTGAAGATTATTTGAATTGTACGCCACCAGTTGAAAGAATTAAGAAAGCAATCAGATGAGATTCACAAGTTTAAGGAGCAACATTTGAAAAAGATCGAGGATTCAATTGCAACATTTTGAAACTTGCATTGGATTAATTGTAGATGATTGTGGAAAATGATGAGTAATTTGTAATTAAGATGAAGACCCATTGTGAAAATAAAGGACTCGAGTTGAACCAAAAGAAGAATTTAGGAATTAAACTGAACGATATTTCATAGTTGTGAGTTACGATTGCAGATATCTATACCAAGCCTATCAAGGCTATGAAAATTTATTTCCTAATTTCAACATCTTCGTGGAAATAGATATGGCACGATTTTTGACCTAGTTTTGAGGGCTATAAGTATATAATTTTATCTACAGTTCAAGGGGAAAAGCTTGTATTTAGAAAACATATATTGGGGGAAGGTAGAGAGGGTTGAAGGATAGAAGATACATAATACGAAGTCTAGGGATGGAAATTGATATATTCTTTAAAAGGTTTGAATAAATTTTGGGAGCCGCTATTTACATTCATGATTTTTATATATTTCATCACACTTTATATCTATTCATATTAAAATATCAAAATTTTAAATAATTACTATTTTCATTCACGTCATGTTACAATAATGTCCTTACTAAATTGATTCATTTAAACACTATAAATCTACACAAATTTTATATATTCATGCCCTCTAAATACATCATTAATACAATTTTGAAATTGTAAAAAAAATCACCATAGAGAAGGTGTATAATGCTTTATATTCAAAAGAAAAGATGAAGCATCTGGTTTCTAATGCTAGAGATGGAGAAGGCCTGGTTGCTTATGGTAGTTCTGGAAGGGGCACATGAAAAAGGATTGCTACAAATTGCAGAATAAAGAAAGGACGGCTGCAAATAGATATTCAAATACTTCAGGTAAAGTAGACCTGGCGGAAAACGTTGTAAGTGATGGAAATTTCTTAGCTATTTTTGACATTGAGTCTAAATCGAAACATGATTGGATTCTTGATTCAGCGTGTGTGTTTCATCTGTGTCCTAATAAGGACTTGTTTGCTACATATAAAACTGTTTCCAAAGGTGTTGTAGTTATGGGAAACAACCTACCTTGTCGGGTTGCTGGAATTGGTAGGTAGATTGAAGCTATTGGATGAGACAATTAGAACACTTGGCCAAGTCGACATGTTTTGGATTTGAAGAAGAGTCTCATCTTGTTATCTATCCTTGATTCTAAAGGTTATAAGTTCTTCGGTGGAGGTGGAGCTTTGAAGATTTGTAAGGGAGCCCAGGTTGTATTGGAGGGATGGAAAAGGTCTCTATTATACATCTTGCAGTGACGTGCAGAATTTGGAAGAGTCAATCAGCACATGTTCAGCACCGTGGTGGACATTAGTTTGGTACAATACTTTTAAGAACTCGTAAATAGTCAGATTTGAAGAATATTTTTTAGTGGAGTTCATGAGATATGAATAATATCACTTTGCCACCATCACCTGCGGTGCCATTGTATTCAGTTACTAGAGACGGGCCTAGTGGAACAAGGTATGTGGATGATGATTTTGTTGAGTATGCTTTAATTAGAGTAGAAGGTGTACAATGTAACAAAGGGTCTTCTTTTTTGGTAAATTATATATATATATATAATTGAAGATGTGGAGTATTGTATTTTGTTGGAGAAATTAATTTTTTGGTTATTGTTGAAGAAGTCAGTTCTTTTCTTGGTGGAATTCATGTCAACGTGAAGATTGTTAGAATTTGGGTGTGACTCGAGTTCCTTATTTGAAGTATTGAAAAAATTTAATTGAAGTGCACGTCAAAGAGAATTCTAGTTTGGAATGATATTGGAGTTCTATGTCAAATTGAAGTTCTATTTTAGAAGCCCTTTGGGATTTGAAAATTTGGTATTAGACTTGAAGAAGTGTTTGGGATTGAGAAAACAATTTGAAAAAATAAAATAAAAAATCGGGCAGCTTGCCAGGCGCCGTGGCTCCCAAACCACCTGTTCTGTTCCGTTCCGTTTTCCACGTTTTCTTCTCTTATTTCGTTTTAGACTCGATGTTTTGGCATATTACTTCATCAACAATTCTACTAAGAGGGTTTGAACGTCCCCTACATATTTCTATAAATACTAGGCTCTTATGTACAATCTTGAAGTGTAAGAAAATATATTACTAAAATTTAGGATCTATTGTAATTTTATATGTCTATTTACGCAAATTTACGTAAAACTAAAAATATAATTTAGTTGTCTTTTTAAAAGTGTGTGTGTGTGTGTGTGGGTGTGTGTGAATATACAAAATACAAATTTTACATCTTTTCATACATCAATTGCATGGATTTGAAGAAGAAAATAAGATATCAAGAACCATTGATGAGATCCAAGATTCAAAATTATTTTTCACATTCTTTTTACGAAATAAATGATAGGATAACGTTGAACTCTATGTTTTGAACATTTTATAAATATTTTCAAATGTTGACATTAAATATTTGTTTGGTTTGAAATGTTTTAGTTTAATTTTTTCAATTAATTGACCACTAATTGATTAGATCTATAATTTTTAATGACATTCAAGAGAAGGAATATGAATTTAGCACACGTGGTAATCATTGTAAAGCTCTATAGACGGTAGAAATAATTGTCCATACTTCATTGAATACTCTTATGATTTAATACATCTTTACATGTGTGTATTCTGGAAAGGATATTTAGGGTGATATGTGAGAATATGTTTACTGCGATTGAAGAGATGTTATTAAACAAGATAGAAATATTGATATTCGTATCTAAATAAGTGTTATCAAATAATAGGATTTGTATTAAAATGGATGAATATAGAGGGATTTGAAGTATTAGTGGTTTATATTAACTTGAGCGTCATAAACCCTTTCCAACCACTAGGTTGATTAGTTAAGTAGTTTAGGTTGTTAATATATAAATAATCCAATCATAATTGTGTGTTATTCAATTAGAGTTAGGTTAACTAAAAATTAGATTAGATACTTAGTTCATGTGTGATCGATACTTGATTCACTTCCACCTTATTATTTATTTATGAGATCGTTTACTTTCAAATATTAGTGCAACAAGTTTTTAATGTCCTTGCCGAGGATAAAAACCAAACAACATTAGCTAGGTATAATATTAAACATCCATAATATTATATCATGCAGTATCAATGTTATTGGATAGTTATGGTTATATCTTCTTCCAATATCATATGGGGTATCTTTGGCATGAGACTAATAAATGAATAGTTTTGAGTTGGAATATTATACCATTGTTTTTTAGTATAATACTTGAAATCGTAGCGAGTTAGACTTCCACGTTCACCTTAACAAATGCGGTATTTCGGCTACTTCGGTCAGCTGTTGCAACCTACAAAATGAGGTCAGGGTTTTTTCCCACATTGTACTTCCAGTGTGAGAACCAGTAATTACTATAACGTGAATTCAAGCAGTTCGAGTTTCAAGAGTCCATACCTTTCTCACTTTGGAGGTATTTATAGGCACATGTTGTTATGCATGTGTTTGGCAATTAATAGTGCCACATGTCCCACGTAAATCTCCCCACTTCTCCCACGTTCTGGTGGAATGACCCCCACTCTTCAAGGGGTTGGTTGTACATACGTTTGCTGTTGAGCAGTTCATGTCCAGCTCATTACCATTTGTATGGCTAAGTGTAGCGTTGGCCTTATAGTGGTAGACGACATATATGAACGTAGAGGGCCCCACGGTGGTAGACAACCTCATGGGAGTAGACGACCACATGGTGGTAGAAAACCTCATGAAGGTCGATGGCCTCATGGTTGTAGACGGCCTCATGGTTGTAGACAACCTCATAGGGATCGACGGCCTCATGGTAGTAGATGGTTTCATGGGGTGACGACCTCATAGTGGTAGACGATCTCATGGTGGTAGACGACCTCATGGGAGTCGACTGCCTCAGGTGGTAGACAATCTCGTGGTGGTAAATGACCTCATGGTAGTAGACAACCTCATAGAGGTTGACGTCCTCATAGTAGTAGAGGGCCTCATAGTGGTAGACGATCTCATGAATGTCGACGGCCTCATGGTAGTATACGGCCTCGTGGTGGTAGACGACCTAATGGGACTCGACGGCCTCATGGTGGTAGGTGACCTCATGGGGATAGACGACGTCATGGGGGTCGACGACCTCATAATAGTAGAAGGCCTCTTGGTGGTAGACGACCTTATGGTGGCAGATGACCTCATAGAGGTAGACGACCTCATAGTAGTAAACGAGTTCATAGTAGTAGACGACCTCATGGGGATCGACGGCCTCATAGTAGTAGACGGCCTCATAGTACTAGACAACCTCATGGGGGTTGACGGCCTCGTGGTGGTAGACGATATCATGAGGGTTGACGACCTCATAGCGGTAAGTAAGGCCTCCTAGTAGTAGACGACATCATGTGGTGCTCTACGTAAAGTGTATATCAAGTGGTTCTCACATCATTGACCATCTTCAAAAATTATTAATGTCATCATATATCACTAGCCCCTATCCCTTGTCGATGCTTATCTACAAGGGATATCATCTTCACTTCTTTCGTGTTGGATAAAGTTTTTTTTGTCGACATTCAATATAACCGGGTCGAATAGTCCAATTGACATAAAATAATGAAAATATTGTACAAGTGGCACCCCCATAAGTGGGCTTTAGTTTCGTGGTAAATTCTTCCCCAAAAATTCAAAATCTATCAATATGTAAAGAGGTGTGTGTCCTCCCATTTCATTCCCTATTTCATTTATCGAAACCTTCACTTCATCATTCTTCTTCGAGGTAATTTCTTTCCCCTTTTATTCTCCCATCTCAATTTTTTTTTATCACGTATAAGACATTCATTTGCAGCCATCCAGGCATATCATTAAATACTTTTCAATCAAGTATACATGCAGCATGCATTACATCACAAACATCCTAGCTACAATATTTACAAAAGATCATTATATCAGAAAAGAAAAATGAAAATCCCTAACGACTATATTTATAGGCAAGCATCATGCTACTCGAAATCCCTGCTTGTTGGTCTACTGATTATACTTATTGAGATGCTCATTGT
This sequence comes from Fraxinus angustifolia subsp. syriaca, assembly GCA_903798275.1. Taxonomy (NCBI): domain Eukaryota; kingdom Viridiplantae; phylum Streptophyta; class Magnoliopsida; order Lamiales; family Oleaceae; genus Fraxinus; species Fraxinus angustifolia. Next base: position 5,371 of record CAIGRE010110445.1, on the reverse strand, counting down.
TCCATGGCATGCCTAGTGGTTTTCCTCTTGCCCCAAATCTGCCCCCATGCTAAATTCATGCTCTTTTACCACCAAATTTTTTTCTGTAGCATTGAGGGGTTCGATTCGCCCCCTTAGGGGCTCAAAGTCCAGCATCATCATTGGTGGTGATCTATTCGTCCGTATACCATCCACGTAACACTTCCTCGAGGATTGTTGGTCGCCTCTCACACATTCCACATCTCGACTGGTTGGGAATTTCATCACCTGGTAGAAAGTAGAGGGAATAGTCCCTACAACATTCAACAAGGGTTGACCGTAGATCGCGTTATACGCCATGGGGGTTTTTACAACTAAAAAGCTTGTTAAGATGACCACACTTGCAGGGTAGATACCTAGCATCACTGGTAGCTCTATGACTCCTTCCAGTATCACAGTAGCCCCTCCAAATATTAGAAGGGGGGTTGACACCACCTTCAACCTTTCCATATAAATTTTTAATCTTTGGAATGCTTTCCAAATGAGAATGTTCGCTGTACTCCCTCCATCAACCAACACCCTTCTAACATCATAGCCTGCTATGTCGCCGACTACCACTAAGGCATCCTCGTGGGTGGTCGCCACACCATCAAATCCTCTTCACCAAAAGTGATACTCTCATCGAATCTAGCATTCTTCTAGATGGAACATACCAAAGTTATTCGTGCATAGCTCTTTCTAGCAGAGTTCGAGTCTTCCCCTGCTGCATTTTTTTCAACAATTACATTTATAACACCGGTCATAGGTGGCGATCAATCTTCGACCTTTTGCTTACCTCGATCATTCCTTCCATACTTAGTAAAAAAAAATCCCACTTCAATAGTCACTCGATCTCCTCTTTCAAATGTATACACTCTTCGGTTTCAAGTCCATGGCCTTTATGGAAATGACAATATTTGCTCTTATCCCGTTTGCTAGCTGATGCTGCCATTGGCCTCAGCCGTTCAAGTTTTTTTATGTCTTGAATTTCCTTCAATATCTTGTCCCGCGGAGTATTTAAAGGGATGAAAGCTTTAACCTCATCTTGTCTTTACCTGACCGATCGATACTGAGTGTACCCCTTGTTTATGCACTCATTCCTTAGCTTGTCTTTATCAACGGGTTTTCGTACATCACCCGACTTTCGCTTGTGGCTTTCTTCTCCCATCCATCTCTAAGATTTTTTGTGACCTTATATGCTTCCTCTGCGTCAACATACATGTCACCTTTTTTTAAGAGGTCGTGCATCGACTCTGGAGGATTTTTGGAGAGTTACATCTTGAAGGCTCAGTGCCGCGTCCCATTCATTAACGTTGTTACTATTGTAGACATTTGAAAGTCCCTTATATTAAGCATCACGCGACTGAACTTAACCAAATACTCCTGCAAAAATTCATCTTTCTCTTGCACTACCTGCAACAATCTGATAGCCTTCTTTCGTTTTATTTTGCTACTCATGAAGTATGCCACGAAACTCCTAAAAAGCTCGTCAAAAGTCTTTATAGAACTGGGTACCAGGGTAGCCACCCAGTCTCTAGCACCCCTCCTGAGTGTTGGGAAAAATGACTGACACATCACTATGTTTGGGGCTGCATAGAGCGTCATTAAATCTACGAAGGTCTGCTAGTGGTCCAGCGGATCCGTGACTCCATTATATGTTTCTATCATTGGCTGTTTGAAGCCTTCCAATAAAGGAACAGCTACAATTTCAGGCGCAAACGGGTCTTCCTTCAGAACCATTTGCCTACACCCGTCCTTCCTCTTAATTAATGTATCGTCTATCTTCTGGGTCATCATCTCCTCTATCTTCCTTTCCAAATCTGTCATGGGTTGGGGAACCTGTGGAACCACAAACCCTGAAGTCCCCATGTCTCCGTTATTGGCTGAGTATTGCGCCACTTGGGGTGGTTGCTCATGTATTACCTCCAACGAATTCTATAGTAGGGTTGCGATTTTCTATGTTTGACTCTGCAAGAGGGTCATCATGGCTGCCAATTGTGTTTTCAATGCACAATTGGCTTTGCGTTACATACTGCTGTGACGATGGTGGGTTGTGACCCCTTGCGACAGATTCCAACTACATCTCTGTCGCATTTCCGACCATACGCGTTTCATTCCTAATGCATCTCCTTGGCATAGCTTTTTTATTCAGTAGTTTCCCACAGATGGCGCTAATGAAAATGTAGCGAGTTAGACTTTGATGTTAACCTTAACAGATGCGGTGTTCCGACTACTCCAGTCAGCTGTTGCAACCTACAAAATAAGATCGGGGCTTTCTCTCCCGTTATACCTCTAGCATGAGAATCGGTAATCGGTTTTGGGGAGTATGAAGATACTATAAGGTTAATTCAAGCAGTTCGAGTTTCAAGAGTGCATACATTTCTCACCTTGGAGGTATTTATAGGCACATGTTGCTACACAAGTGTTTGGCAGTTAATGGTGTCACGTGTCCTACGTAAACCTCCCCACTTCTCTCACATTCTGGTGGAATGACCCCACTCCTCAAGGGGGTTGGTTGTACCTACGTTTGCCGTTGAACGGTTCCTGTCCAGCTTATTACCATTTGTATGGCTAGGTATAGCGTTGGTCTTATAGTGGTAGACAACCTATGTGAACGTAGAGGGCCCCACAGTGGTAGATGGTCTCATGGAGATAGATGGCCTCCTGGTGATAGACGACAGTAGGTGGTACACAACCTCATGAAGGTCGATGGCCTCATGGTCGTAGATGACTTCATGGTGGTTGACAACCTCATAGTAGTAGACAATCTCATGGTAGTAGACGACCTCATGGGGTCGACGGCCTCATAGTGGTAGAAAACCTCATGGGAGTTGCCGACCAATAGTGGTAGATGGCCTCATAGTGGTAGATGACCTCATGGGGGTCGACTACCTCAGGTGGTAGATAGTCTCGTGGTGGTAGACGACCTCATGAAGGTCGATAGCCTAATGGTAGTAGGCGACCTCATGGGGGTCCACGTCCTCATAGTAGTAGAAGGCCTCATAGTAGTAGACGATCTCATGGTGGTCGACGGCCTCGTGGTGGTAGACGGTCCCGTGGGGCTCGACGGCCCCATGGGGATAGAAGACCGCATGCGGGTCGAGGGCCTCATGGTGGTAGACGGCCTCATAGTGGTAGATGAACTCATAGTGGTAGATGACCTCATGGGAGTCGATGGCCTCATAGTAATAGATGGTCTCATAGTGGTAGACGACCCCATGGTGGTAGACAACCTCATGGTGATGACGACCTCATGGGGGTTGACGGTCTCATAGTAGTAGACGGCATCATCATATGGTGCTCTACGAGTGCATATCAAGTAGTTCTCACCTCATTGGCCATCCTGAAAAATTATTAATGTCATCATGTATCAATACCATATATTTATATTATTTACGAGCGTGTTTCTAAATCACACTTATTCAATTATTTCATTTAATAGAATATCCACGTTTTTTAGTATTATACTCATCCATTTGGGTATCCTACTTAACATTCATATTAGCATACTCTAGTTATTAAATTCACCTCGAAGAAGAAGGAAAAAAAAAACTCAACACGTAGTTTAGTAGTTGTGGTGCCTACTTTGGGGTCGTCACATCCATTGGATCAAGTGATATCTCAAAGAACATGGTTAACCTATTGGACATGTTCCCCCAACCAATTTGGAGACATTTGCATTTCTCATGTAACATTAATCAACTAGCTGATGCACTCATTAAGCCCTTATCTACACTCCTCCAATGGATCCACTAGCTTACGAAAGCATATTAGAGATAAAGATAAAGTCATTCTTGTCTTCATGAGTAGAGTACGAACATCACTCTACCATTTGTGTTTATCTCCTAAGAATATCTTCAATGCATTCGATATATTACACTCTACGTGGTAGACAAATAGAAAGACTTATAATCTTTGTGACAATGATGTCTAATGAGTATGCAGTCAGGTTCAAATCTCATCTCCAATAAATTTCGTCTAGCTTTGTCAAAAGAGCTTTTACATTTAAACGTGTTTCTAGATATTGTTTCTTTTTCTCTACCACGTCAGTTTGACATAGTCCTAGTCAATTGCATTGGAGATCATTTTTTTTTTAAATAGTCTATTTTATTTATGTTGCGCACTTTTTTAAGCAATTCACGATTGAATAAGAGAAGCATGTATCTAAGTGTACTTTAGTTGAAAGTGAAGTAACTGTATTTTAACTTGTCAAGATCCTTTCAATATAATCCGTATATATTTTACCACACTATTAATAAGCACATACATTGCACGTCTTATGTAGGGCTGCCAACGGATTGAATTTTGATTCGAATCCGATGAAATTAATGGGAGATGGATTCAGGGTCTTAGTCCGATAACCTGATTAAGATCTGAATTCGATAATCCATTAACTAAATGGATCAAATATGGATATAGGTCAATCCGATTCAATAACAATCTGATCCAGTTTGTTATCAATAATCGAGTCAGTAAAATATTTTTAGGGCACGTTATTTGTGACTAAAATAAATAAATTTACAATAAAAAAGTCATCAAATTCAAAGCATTAAAAAATTGAAAAATTTATAATTATTAAACTCGTTAAAGAATAGGTAAAATTGAAGAAAAAAAAAATAATTCCAACATTATTATTTTTTCCAAATTTCTTTAATTTCGGATCAGATTCTGATAACATGGCAAAATAGATATGAATTTAACAATCAAATATCCGTTGGATTATCGGATCAGATCGGATAATTATTCTTATCGGATCGAATCAAATATATGCAGATCCAGTCCACATCCGATCCATTTACAATCCTAGTCTTATGTATCGAATAAATGGTATGTGCAATATTTTTAAAATACTAATACTGTTTTTTAAAGTAGTCGAGGTAATTAATATTGTTAAAAGCAAAATTAAATTGTATATAATCAACTTAAACATGGAAAATAAATTTCGATTGTGTACTTAAACAACATAACTTGAAAATCACTTCCCTGAAAACATTACAAAAAAATAACATTCTAATTTCTTTAATTTCGGATCAGATTCCGATAACATGGAAAAATGGATATGAATTTAACAATCAAATATCCGTTGGATTATCGGATCAGATAATTATTCTTATCGGATCGAATCGAATATATACAGATCCAGTCCACATCCGATCCATTTACTATCCTAGTCTTATGTATCGAATAAATGGTATGTGCAATATTTTTAAAATACTAATACTTTTTTTTTAAAGTAGTTGAGGTAATTGATATTGTTAAAAGAAAAATTAAATTGTATATAATCAACTTAAACATGGAAAATAAATTTCAATTGTGTACTTAAACAATGTAACTTGAAAATTACTTCCCCGAAAACATTACAAAAAAATAACAT
>CAIGRE010110416.1:0-10785 GCA_903798275.1 Fraxinus angustifolia subsp. syriaca | reverse complement strand
TATATATAATCTCTTTATATTTAAGTTTTGTATTCACTTTTCATTATACAGAATTAATGAAACCCTAACCTTCCTTTATTGTTTAACACGGACTAGATGAAGAAAGGGGGATAAGGTGTTGTGAACATTTCCTCTGTCATGGCTCGTGATCCTGAATGCATCACTATTATTATTATTTATAAAAACGACAAGAGGCAACTGTCATCCACTCAGTCGGGGAAATCCAGTAAAAGGAAAATTGAGTCACATGGGCCATCTCAAACTAATAATTGAGATTTGACGAAGAATTGCAGTGAAAGTGATTTGTGAGTTGGGGTAAGTCCCAAGTAGTCTTATAATCCACAAACCACTGTTGGCCAGCCACACTGCTAGAGGGCAAGCAGGTCTTCATATGCTTGTTGTACATATAGCTTTTCTTGAGCTAAAAATGTGGCGATAAAAATCCCGACTTTAACCTTTTGAGCATAATGTTAGATAACTAAGACATTATAAGGAATTGGGCTTAACTCTATAGTTAGCGGCTGAGATGGCTAGTTTCAAGACCAACGGGCCGGAGAATGCATCATTACTGGACCATTATGAAGCCCAACAGCCCTTATTATCCCTCATCACTTTCTCCATCCAATACCAGCTGGGCTAGCCCCAATTTTGTGGAAGTTCAGACTCCAGTATTTGGGTCAATCTGTTGCTTAGGAATGAGGCTAGTAACCGTCGGCAGAGAAGGCTTACCACACCAATTGAGCATATTAGTATGGAAAACTTAGGGCTATGGTCCCTAACTTATCAATTGTTGTGGTTGTAGGTTCTCATTCTTCAAAATTAAAATTTGGATCCGCAATCTACAATTCACTATGTAATAGGAACATTATATCTTGAGTGTCTTTTACACGATTTAATAAAGTTCAATGGCAAAACCACCGAGTCACTTACCATCTATGGTTCATGTATTATAATCTCACTTTTAAAGGTTAAAAGACTCAAAATCACACAACTGAAAGATTGGGGAGCCCGATCCTAATTTTTCCCATTGGGATTAGTTAGCAAAAACTTTAAAACATAGATAATTTGTCTTTAAGTTGACGAATACAAAATGCAATAATTTAGTGCTAGTCTAGTCATTTCTTTTAATTCTATTGGACCCAATATTATTGTAAGACTTAATCCATGCCCAATGACCCAGTAACTATCCGGGTAACCCGAGTCTTCCCTTCCCTTTTCCGTAAAATCCTGCCTTGCTTCTCAAGAAGGGTTCTAAAGCAGATATAAAATAAATTTCAGCCAAATCAAAATAAAAAATTTAAGTCTGCTCTTAATTTCTTAATTAAAGGTTAGTCAGATTCAGATCCACTTTATTTTTTCAAATTATTTCAGTGAAAGTTTGGATTTTGATTTGGCAGAATTGTGTTAATCTGTTTAAATTTGTACCCTTTCCTAATATCTGCGTGTTAATGTTTAACTTATCTGCAGCCATTTTATTTGAGCTCTAATAATCGAATTGAGAATGTTCCTCACGAGGTAAAAAAGAATCTCATTTCCATCTCGAAACCTCTTTTATTATTATTATTTTTTTGGATGTTTTAATGTTCTGTTTAGTTAGATGTTTTTTGAATTTTTATGTGAATTTATTATTTTTTTAGGACTGAGTATGATAGAGGAGTTAACACTTTCTCTCCGGAAGGCCGATTGTTTCAAGTTGAATATGCGATTGAAGCCATCAAGGTAACCACACTCACTATGAATCTTTATTTTTACTCTCCTTTAAGAGTCTATTTTCAACTATTGTGGGTTTTGATTAAAATTAGTATTATTTGTGATCCTTATAGTTGGGTTCCACTGCGATCGCCATAAAAACTAAGGAAGGGGTGGTTCTTGCAGTCGAGAAGCGCATTACCTCTCCACTTTTGGTACATTTGCTACCCTTTTCATGGTCTTGAATTTCTATAGTTTAATATTATCGCTTCAACTTGTTCTGTTAACACCAAAACAGAATTACATCGTCTTTAGGTAATGGTACTAGTACTGATATCACCTTATGTTACTTCTAAATTTAATTTCTCGGAGGTGTACTTGAAAAAGATGTTAATCATTGCGCAAGTAATGGAATTTGTTATCTTTAGAGCTTCAGCCTTCACGAAAGTAATCTCTGAGAAACTTAATGCTGAAGGAGACTAGAGCTACTCTGGTTCCAAGAAGGAGCTTATAGAATAATAGATTATCCTTGCTTTTCCCATGTCACTGTGCCTCATTCCCATGTTATCTAAATCTTGCACTGCATTTGACATAGTTTGAATTTACTAGCTCTTTTTTGTGGTAGATGCTTTTGTTGACGTCAAAATTTTGTGTTATGTTTCTAATGCATTTCATTCTCTAATTCTGTTGTAGGAGCCTAGCAGTGTGGAGAAGATTATGGAAATCGATGAGCATATTGGCTGTGCTATGAGTGGTTTAATTGCTGATGCCCGAACTCTGGTTGAACATGCTCGAGTTGAAACTCAGGTACCTGTAACCTATCATCTTCATTTCAATCTGTTGTCCATGGTAGAATTGTGTGGGCAGTTGTTTATTATTTGGTAATTTTGATTTTCAGAATCACAGGTTCTCTTATGGCGAACCCATGACAGTTGAGTCAACAACACAAGCTCTTTGTGACCTTGCCCTGCGATTTGGTGAAGGAGACGAAGAATCAATGGTTAGAATATGTCTGTTATCATACTTATAAATTTCCCATATCTTTATTTGCTCTTTGGATGTTAGAATTCTCTGCCTTGTACCATATGCGTCTAAGGATATTAATGTACTGCTGTAAAACTTGGTGTTCTCTTATTATCTCTTCTTTTTACCTTTACTTTGAGAAATTCTATTTTTAATTTGATTATAAATATAGCCCCCTGTATATAATTCTGAGCATTCTAAGTTTATTGCTTCTTGAGACCACGTTGAGAGATGTGCCATCTTTGAGTGCAACTTTATGTAGATTGTGCTATTTGTATATCTTAAAGCCTTGAACAAGAGTCTACCCCCATCATGCTGTTCATTGGTATCCTAAAATCTTTGACAAGAGAATGAGGATTGATAATATACACTTTGGGCTTTGTGGGTAATGTAAATTTATAAGATAGACAGGCATAGTTGCCCACAAGGATAAATTTCTCAATGAAGTAAACGTCTCTTTTGGGATGTACTTCAGTTTGTAATGTACTTTGAGCTGCTGGGTATGTTGCTTTATCAACCCCATAAGACATGGGATATGAAATAAGTTGTACCTTACTTTCCTTTCAAACAGCACTTTAGAATTGTACTTTTTTGCATTTTAATATTAGGTTTCATTCTTTTCATGCAGTCTAGACCGTTTGGTGTATCTCTTCTTATCGCTGGTCATGATGAGAATGGTCCCTGCTTGTAAGTATTACTTCTGTTTAAATATTACTGTTAGACCATAGAGTGGGTCATTGGTGTAACGTATTATTGCGGTGGTCTAGAATATTCCCGCCTCCACTTAATTTGCTCATCTACTTGCAGCAGTCACACCTCTGTAAATTTTTGAGTGAAATGTTATTTTTGTTAAACTGCGATTAAGAAAAAATATTGACGGCAGGAACGACCTGGATCATCCTGGTCTTCTTTGGAGCTTGTTAGTTAATGACTTGATATATTAGTAATTGTAATCTGGCAGCAGTGTTATGCGGTTCCTGGATTTCTTCTGCTTCTGTGTACTGTGCTTGAATTCGTAATGATTATGCTTGTTGAATGTGAATGGTTGAGTTTCCATTGTGTAACGGTTGTTGTTTCTGTTACTGTTTCATATATAAATTGTCTACACAATCCCAAATCAAGTTATCTATGAAATTGGTAAACAAATTTAAGGGTGACCGTTAAATTTTCAGGAAACCCGTTCTCTCCGTGTAAAAAAAGCTACTATTGATTCTGAAATGTGCTGTTTGTGTGGAATTTTTTTGACAATTTCACTTCCACTAGGTGTAATTTTTTAGATATATCTATTTCTGCTGGTATATTCTATTGAGACAGTTGATGCTAAATGGACTTTTGTAATAAACAGGTACTATACTGATCCTTCTGGCACATTCTGGCAATGCAATGCAAAAGCCATTGGTTCAGGTTCTGAAGGTGCTGACAGCTCTTTGCAAGAGCAGTATAACAAGGTACTGAGTTTTTTTACTTAACTACATGTTTACATCTGATTGACCAGTCATAAGTTTCTAGATATTTTAGACATCAAAACTGAACTCGGAGTTTTAGTGAGACGTGTACTGTGTATGACTGTCCATGTTGAAATATCATCACATGATGCAAAAGTGATCAACTTAGGACATGAGGTTCATTTGTTTGTTTGTGTGCAGGATCTAACTCTTAAAGAAGCTGAGACCATAGCACTTTCCATTTTGAAGCAAGTTATGGAAGAAAAGGTAAGCTGCTTCGTGATTGGCACGCATTACAAGTTTATAAGCTTTTTTTCCCTTTTTGGACTTCAGTAAATTTTGTTGGTTGATGAGCAGGCTTGTGGATCGGGTTGGTAGGTAATGTATTCTTAGTTTTTGAATGTCTTATTGACACTTATACCCACTTTTTTTGGAATGTCAGGTTACCCCCAATAACGTTGATATTGCTAGTGTGGCCCCAAGATATCATCTTTACACCCCATCTGAGGTTGAAGCTGTTATTAATCGCCTATGAGAAGGGCATCTAGCAGTTCCAGTGTTGATCTTTACTATGATTCAGTTCCCATTATTGCCATGTTGGCTTCATGTGTAATGCAAATCTCAGATTTCGCTTCCAGTTTACATTCGAGTAGGAAAATGCTTTGAAATGTGTTAAAACTGTCTTTTCAGTTAAATGGTGAACTTGAAAGATTTCATTTTTGTGTTTTCTTGGTAATGTGCATGCTTATACCGACCCCCTTTTATTGTATGAAGTTATTATGTACTACCTCGAAGTGCCATTTATGTTTTCTACTAAGATGCGTGCACTGCCTTGATGCATTAATGTAACTTTATTAGCCCTTTCTTTGTCAGGAATTCTGCACTTACCCCTGAGACTAGAGCATGAATGCTCGCTGTAATTTTAAGCTGCTTGCATAGCCAAATACGTTCATTCCCTCTAAACGTTAGAAGGCTTAATAGTACAAAACATCCCTACATTTGGCTTGTTGTGTACAAAACGTTCCTACGTTACCATTTTTTGCATTTTCATCCATATTTTTACGTTTCATTGTGGAAAACGTCATTTTCACTAATTTTTAATGTAAAATGACCAACATACCCTACGATTTAAATAAAAAAATAAAAAAACAAAATTGCAGTTATACTCCCAAACTTTTTAAAAGATGCAAATGAGTTCAAAAATCTTATTAAAACATTAAAAATGAGAAAGAAAGAAAAAAAGAAATTCTCTCTCTCTTCTCGCCTCTTTCAATCGGCCTTTTCCTCCACTGCCTCCTCCATTGAATTGAATCAATACCTGGTGTGAAAGTTTTGTTCAATTCTTATTTAGCTGCAGTAGCGTAGTGCTAAGTTGATGACAGATCGTGTATGTATGTAATTCAGTGAATGGATATGGCCGGAAGACACCATTCCACTACCCCCAAATATCTCCATGTGTGGAGGCACGAAGGCTTTTGAAGCAATGCCTGTTAAGGATTTAGCTGTTTGGAACCTAATGGTTTCTGGCTATGTGGATGTTGGTGAACTTGGTGCCACTCATTCTGTTTGAAACATCACCAGATCGAGATGTGGGGATGTGGAATTTGATGATATCAGGTTCCGTAAAGTGGGAGAAATGGAGAAGTCAAAGGAGTATTTTGAGAAAATGCTTCATAAGAATGTGTTGCCATGGACCATCATGTTAGATGGTTATGCTAAATCTGGAAATATGAACGAGGAAAGACAATTATTTAACCAGATGCCTGATAAAAATGCAAAAATTTGAAACGTAAAGACGTTTTGCACAAAACAAACCAAACGTAAATACATTATCTGCTATTAAGCCACGTTACATGTAGCTTTACTAAAACTTGCACTTTATTGCCAACTAATTCAGACCCTTAAACATGTCATCCTTCAAGTTTGGCTAAACTCCAAATTGATTACAGACCAATAGAACATTTAGTGTTGATAATCTTATTCAATCTAAGCAAATTCACAATAAGATAGCCGTAAGAGACACTCATTAACACTACTTGATAAAAGAGTTTCAATTTCATAACCCTAAGGAGAATGGAAATCCAGTAGAGCTCAACCAACTGCCACCGGCAATGAATCTTCCTGCGCTATAACTCTGCGCCTCAGTCGCACTAGTAATCACCTTATATCCTCTCCATTTCACTCTCCCGGAGGTGGAGGCTCCGGCGCCGGTGTTCTGATACTCGCCATAGAACAGAGTATTAAGCGCGAAATTTCCATTCCATTCATGCCAACCAGCAGGATTAATTACGTCAGTAATAGAAGATTGCATTATAACAGTCCTCGAATACTCCTTCCACGGCCGCCCGAGATATGTGGGAAAATTTCCCTGAACGGGCCTTAAATCCGAAGTGGCTCCGATTCTGCATTTCTGAATTACAATACCCGTGTTTTGATTTGGATCTGTTCTTCCTTGAGCTGTGACCATGTTTTTTTGACCAGAATCCGGCCGTCGTGCGTGGATGTCGCAGTCTTGGAACACTGCGGCAGCGTTGCCAAAGATGAAATCAACGGTGCCAGAGATTAAGCATTGGACGAAGAATTGACGATTGTTGTGGACGTAAAGGGTGTCTTGATAGGCTAACATATCACATCTGTAGAAAGCTGATAAATCGGAACCGACACGGAGAGCCACTGCCTGGTGCTTCGACGGACCAGCCGTATTCTGAAAAGTGATGTCCCGAGCTAAGAAACTTTCACCCACCGCCGCTGCACACACAGGGAGATATTTTAGAAAATAATAATACTATTTAGCTTCACTAACTCAGTTTACTGATAGAATAAATGAAATGTGTAAAATTTTTTTTTTCTATAGTTAAATTTCATTTCGGACTCATATTCATCAATTAAAAAAATTGGGGATTCAAAATCACACTTTTAAAGGTTAGGAGTATAGTTGTAATTTGACCTATATATTATTTAATATATACTATTTTATTATTTGGCCACATCGTCAAAATACTTCGGTATATGTACAGACATTAATGGATTGTATAAAGAAATATTAGTCAATTGCATCGAATGTTGTAGAAAAAAAAATTGCATGCACAAATCAAAGAAATATTTTGTCGGCCATAACAAGAAAAGAACGTGTTACCTTTTAATCACGTATATAAAATTATAAAATAAAAGGAAATAATTGTACCAAAAAGTCAATTTAACACATCGAAAAGTTGTGTAATTAAGTCAAGGGACGATCATAACATAATGTTATTACTTTCACACATCTCTCTTATCTATAGATAGAGCGAGATTAACTGCATATAAAATTGTGTGCAAAATTAGCTGGAAACAACTAGAGTTTTATATTATTATCAAAATATAAATAAAATATTACTTTTTAACAATTTATATATCTAAACGATAGCAAGGAATAATGTTATATATTATTGTATTGCTGTATTTTTTTGTCGAATCCATTAAAATGAATGCACATTGAACCATTTTTGCTGTTAATATATCCAGACAAACACTCTCTTGGGACTTTTTCACTTTCCCATCATCAGAGTGACAATGGTCCATCACATATTCGTCGACATTCAACAAGTGACTATAAGGTTTGATTTTAGTACCTTAAAAATGGCATAATTGTTTCTTTCTTAAAACATAAAATTTTATTTTTAAGCACTGGTATAAACTTAAAGAAAGAGAACTGAAAGAACTTACCGACGGTTGCAGAGTGGAAGGTGGTGCTACCATCTTGTACATTTCTGCTTCCGGTGATTATAGTGTTGCTTCTGCCATCTCCCAAGAACATTATGTTAGTTTTCTTCTTGGGCACCTCCACATTTTCCCTATAAACGCCAGCCTTAATTCTAATTACATATCTCCTGCTACTCTTCTCCGGCGCGGCATTCACCGCAGCAGACACCGTCCTGTAATTCCCACTGCCGTCAGCCGCCACCACCACGTCGGGAGTCACGGAGGAAGACTGCAGCAGCCTCCTATCTCCGGCAGACAACCACTTTGGCCACCCATTCGTGACAATATCATCATCTTCTATAAGCTTTCTTCCACTCAATTTCATCTCATTTGCGATATCTGTATCAGTCATATTCTTGATCATGGCCAAAATATTACTGCACATTTTCTCCACATGGTCTTCTCCTTTAATCAACTCTTCCCGCACTTGCTTATCTGCACCATTGTGGGAGAACCCATCGAGGCAGGTCTCTTGGTTAGTCATGGCAGCACTCATTAGGGTTTTTAGATCATCAGCATGTTCTTTAAGAGATTTCTTGTTGGGGTACTTTTCAAGATCCTCAACAGCTTCATGGAGCTCATCAAGGGTCTCATCGATCGTCTCTAGACAGTCGTGTAATGCAGTTCTTTCGCGTTCTGTCAAATTCTTGCCCTTAGCTATGAGCTTCTTTACCGTGAAGTAATTGTGCTCAACAGTAGTATGAGTGATATTCAAGGCTAATTCAATTACATCCTTCTGACTTTTCACCGTTTTGTTTTCTGTAAGAGAATTGGCTATGGTGGAATAGCATAAATCTGGGTATAATGTACTGCTGCATGAAGATTTGACAATGGTGTGAGCTGGGGAGATTTTTATATCGGCAATTTGGGAGTCTTTTTTTCTTGAATTTACTCCGGCGACTACTGCAATAACTGCAGCAATTAATAAGACTGAAGCAACAAGAGATAGAAGTACAAGTTTTTTCTTATTTTTGGATATTTGATTGTCGCCAGAATGTAAGCCGGAATATTGCATTCCGGCGAAGAAATCCTTAAAGCGGGACATTGGATTGGGTGGTGTGGGGGCGAGGTGGCGGAGAGGGGATGAAGAGAGGTTGCAGATTAACAAGTATGGATATACGCGTTTATATAAGTGATTGGAAAATGGTATCACCTATTTAACACTTTCTCTTTTACTTCTTTAAATTTCAAAATTTCAATTATGGTCCCTACACTTGTCTCTTTGTTACTGTCTTTATTCTCTTCGACTTTTATTAATTAAAGTATGTAAATATTACAACTTTTTCTTTTTTACTTTTATTCCATCCCAACAAATTTCTTCATGAATTTGCTTGCAGGTAGAGCCACCCGTGTTGTTGCATCTTTTCGTGATTTCATCCAACATATCTTTATCGTCTTTGTTTGCTCTATGCATCGTCAGCCCTCCCTTGCCCGCTGACTTATACTAGTCGCTTTATTGCATTCTCTCTAACTTTAATTCATCAGAAGTTTTGTTAGTCAGATCTCACAAAAGTTTATGTCTAGGATGTTAGCTAGTAATTTCAAGGATTTTTTGAATTTTTGATTAAAAAAAAATGAAAAAATTAGTAGTGAAAAAGTCGATACTCAAGAAATGTACGATTAAGTTGAACTTTAACATATGAAACAAGCATCAAGCGTCGAGTCGTCATAATATACTTGATTAAGTGGTCAAAGTTGTAACAATAGCAATTGTGCATGGATAAATATGGTCGTTTTTTCCTAAATTCTCTCAAACTTTGTCTGATTATAGCCAACTAGCCATAATAAACCATCACACTTTTGATTTTTCTTTAATTATTACGTCAGAATGTCCAAAAAGGACAATTGGCTTTGAGAGTCTCTGCTTAACTTTTGACTGGCTTAAAGAGGAAGGACATGATGATTATGTTTTTATTAAATTCAAAAACATTAATAAATAATCATTTGCATGTCATCCATAGTATAAATTGTCAATGATAATTGACAAGTGTAGTTGTGGTTGGTTGCACGATGAAATTTCATAATGGGAAGCATCGTTAAATCATAAATGAAAGTGGATACTTTATATGTGAATCCAATTTTTTAAATATAGACAAAAAGCTCTTAAGAAAAATAAATTTAGCCACCGTTTGGCCCTCATTTTTTTTCATTACATTACATTAATTTTTTCTCATTCTTCATTTCAACCACACATTTATCAAATAAAATAATATTACACATAAATCTAAAATTTTTCGTTACTTTTCTACCACACATTCTCACATCAATTACTATTCCAAAAATTTTTAACACCTCAAAATGAGGACCAAACAGGCTTTTGAGCCTCCATTCGGTGCATTTATAAACGATTTTGCTGCCCTCAGGATACATCTCCAAGTGGTAAAAGGGGAAGTGGAAAAACTCTATCTTTGTTGAGACCGTCGCGTCAAGGATTCAAATCCTGAAATATGGGTAAGTGTAAGTGTACAAGCAGTCTTCTGCCATGTATCCTTGGAAGCATAACCTGCTATTTACCTCCTTCACCAAGGCCCAGGATANTGGAAGCATAACCTGCTATTTACCTCCTTCACCAAGACCCAGTACAAGACAGTCAAGTTGCGGTTCATCTTTTTATAAACGATTTTGCTTGTCCGAATAATAACGAATAGTAGTTATAAATTATTATCTTATACGTTACCCGTTGATTGACTGGTTGGTTGGTGGCCACCTTGGAACATTTCAAAAGAACAGCAAATCATCTCCTTAAATTAATGCTGAAATTGTGCACAACAAACAGAAATTCTCTGATTGGTAATTCTTTAATCTCTACTCAGAAATTATCCAATATTTCATTAATTTTCAATACCTCCTTCACGTGCACAGCGCAGATGGCGGCTGACATTTTTTT
>CAIGRE010110323.1:0-13394 GCA_903798275.1 Fraxinus angustifolia subsp. syriaca | reverse complement strand
AAAGAAGGAAGAAAGGAGAACAAATTTTTTTTTGATTTGGAAACTATTTTACAGCATGATATACAGTACACTTGATTTTGTTGGTTGTAATTAGAATGAGTTTATTTAGTGAGCTGTAATATAATTTTCATGACTAGCTTAGGATACTTTATGAAGTATTTAATATAGGTCTCTTTATATACCATCTGCATTGCATAGACTATGATCTTGATAGTGGGACTTTACCGCGTGTGCAAGATTTGGGATGGCAGTCACATGTTAGTAATGTGACTTTGAACATAAATTGACCATTTTTATTAGATGTAAGCTCGATATTATCCCTGAATGAATCAATATATGTCTGGAAAAAAAATAAGAAACTCTATCTTAATGCTTCTTTTCAGAGCCTACGTGACTTGAATAATTAAGCCTGCAAGGTTTCTCTTAACCTGATGCCTATGATCATCTGACTTGGGTTAACCGACCTAAAGTTCACTATAGGGGTCATGTTAGTCGCTTAATAGAAATGAGACTGCACTTAAGATTAATCAAAATATATGATCATTCCTATTGAAAGTCGTGATAAAAAGAAAAATATTTGTGTTGTACGTCATGGGGGAGAAAAGAAATTCTTCATTAGAAATGAGCTTTCATATGTAGGTTCTAATGTGCTATACGGTTTGACTTTCATAAGTAGAGGAATATACTTATTAATAGTGATGTTTAGCACATCATTTTTCACAAATTTAAGGTTTGGAGTACTACTGACAGAGGATTAGTGACACTTAACACATATGAGTCACTTATATTATTTACTTCATGGGTGCCTTAAGTTGGAATTGTGGGAAAGTTTACTGTTCACTGCATATACTTGTGATTGCTTATGCCCACATTATTGAGATGTTGTGTGATTTGCTTTGTCCCTTGTCATTTTATGACAAAAAGGGGGAGAAAAATTTTAAATTGCAAAAATGATTTGATATCATATTTTATGATTTGCATTTTATGTCTGAGGGGTCGTTGAGATGAGACATAGATATATTTACAAATTGATATTATTTTATGTTTGAGGGATCTTGGGGTAAGATATAGATACATTTACCTACTGTTTAAACACATTGAAAGTTTGCAGTAAGGGAGAGCACGTGCATATTTGTT
The DNA here is from genome assembly GCA_903798275.1 of Fraxinus angustifolia subsp. syriaca. Classification (NCBI taxonomy): domain Eukaryota; kingdom Viridiplantae; phylum Streptophyta; class Magnoliopsida; order Lamiales; family Oleaceae; genus Fraxinus; species Fraxinus angustifolia. The sequence continues at coordinate 12,257 of CAIGRE010110323.1, read as the reverse complement.
TGAGTTCAATTTCGCTAAATTAAGTTTTTGATATTTTTACAGTGTCAATGTTTCATTTTGGTATGTTGGGTTGCATTGATACTGTATCTTAGTTTAACTTGTGATTTAAACTTGAAAAATATACTATTTGAGTTACAATTGCTTAAATGACACTTACAATTGAACTTTTCGAACTGTGATAATTTTTATCATGTTTTCCACACATTTTGCACTGATATTTGGGTTGTCTATTTCAGGAAACAGGTACTGCAATGTTTGTTCAAGACAGTTTGTAGCTTAGGTTGTGTCATTGTTTTGAGTCTGTAACTTTTATTTTATTACTGCCTTGATATAGATTAGTGTTTTGTCACATAATGTCAAAGGGGAAGTTTGTTAGGTTTTAGTTAATTTTGTAATTGGCAAATTATGTGAACAAAACGACTTAAATTTATAGAATGTAAAAGTTTGAGGAGTAATGTGCAATTTGTTTAAAAGTTAGTTAAATAGGTATAGGGTTTCGAGTTTGGAATAAGGAGGAAAACTGCGCGAATTTTCACTGGACTGTCGCCAAGGATTGGCTCGAGCTACAAAAGTAGAAAACATCATCGCTAGACCATCGCTCCTCTTTTGGTCGAGCGACACACTATCACTGGCTTCTCGTTCAAGCGACGGTTTATACAGAAAATTTTTATTTTGCGTTTTAAAGGTTTTTTTCCCGGCCCATCTTTTTTCTACCATACCTATAATATCAACAGTCTCAGAACGAGATTTTCAAAGTTTGAACAATAAGCAAACACTATACTGCCAATATTCTTTCATCTTTATAGCTTTCAACCTTCATGTTTTTTTGAGATTCGTTCTTGGTAGTGAGAAAAACATCATATTCCTAATCCAAATAGATGACTTTTGCCTCGAGGAGAGTTACCTTTTTAGAGACAATAAGTTGTGCATAGTGCATGACTTCATAGTGTTGGAAATTTATATAGGGGTTTAACCGGTCACTTTGGGCGTAATAAGACCATAGAGGATATTGAACGTCAATTCTATTGGCTTAGTTTGAAGAAAGATGTGGTTAAGATAGTTAGTGCATATAACACCTGTCAGTTGGCAAACAGAAGAGACAAAACACTTGTCTATGCTCACCTCTTCCCGTGCATGATTGCCTTTGGCAAGATGTAAGTATTGAAAGTCCAATAATAGCTAACCAAGAGCAGGTTAATTGGTTTCTAAAACTTTTTCGACAAATTAACTCAAAATCAAGCGCGTAACAACAAGATAAAGTAATTTAAATATCAAACACGAATATGAAGACAATAAGTAAAGAGGGATAAAGAGTGCAAACAATATAATTATGGAGGTTCGATTCAGTGAAATGATCTACGTCCTCCGTTACCAAGCTCTCCGACACGAGCAAGGCCAATTTCACTATGTTGATTGACTTGTAGTGCAATCCAACCATTTACAAAGCTTCCGATGACTTACAAATAATGAACACAGATCCTTTTACAACGTTGAGCTTTCCAAGACCTTAACACGACCCATAATTCAAATAAGTTTACAAATGAAATCTCCTCTTCTTAATAAATGATGATTCCAAAGTTGAGTATAAGAAGAGAAGTAGGCTAACACTTTAATGGATAACAATGAATGAAGCTCAAGTGTTAGGTGTGAAAATCTTTGATGTATGGAATGATTTTCAAGAATTAATTTGATTAAAGATTTTTCAAAGGCAAAATGATTTGATAATAAATAATATGAGAAATCGATACAATGTTAGCTCAAAAGAATATCAATTGAATGCTCAAAAATTGTTTTTAAAAATGGTATGGGAGTTGGTATTTGTAGCAGTTGAAAGCACAAAAATCTTTATCCAACCGGACAACCTCTATCGGACGTCCGCCAACATACTGGATGACTAAACTAACCATTGAGTGTCAAAAATCAGAATGATTAAAAATTTGACTGTTGGACAATTGGACGTCCGCCACACAAACCGAACGTTCACTATAGTAGAAATCTCTGGTATGTTCTTTTTCTTGATTATTTTAGCAAATATAGACTCTTTAGGGATGTTTTCACTTTTTCAAAATAAGTTACCTTGGTGATGATTTCAAAAGCCAAGTGAAGAATTTTTGTCACATCGAAAATAATTTTTATGCAAGTTTTTTTGTGAAAAGTTTTATATTGTGCATAAAAATTTAATTTGCGAGCTTGTAGTGATTCATTGCTAAGAATTAAAGTGTTTTACCTTGTACATATGGAATCAATTATCTAAGTCTAATGACTTCGATGGATTTGGCGCAAGCGCAAGTGCATGTTGTGTTGCTTGATCTTGAATTTAGCGCAAATGCTAGATTTGTCTTCAATTTTTTAGGTACGAGTGCTCGATTTCCAAGCTTGATTGTGAATGCTTGATTTTCATCAGGTTTGCAACATGTATCAATGAAGACTCGATTATAAATGTTAGAGTTAAGAATAATTTGTTTGTTATAATCAAAACTTGAAATAACCATAGGTAAGCAATTTCCCCCCTTTTTATTATGGCAAACAAGATGATTTGCAATGTAAGGCTTTGAACAATTAATATCATATTAATAAAGGAATATAAATTATAAATTTATCATGTATTATATGTTCCCCCTATCTTTTACAAATAGATAACCACGCATTTAAAGTATGAGTTCCCCTATTTCATATCATTTTAGAAATGAATTCTTATCTTGTAAATTATAATTCAATCATGTATAATCATCTCTCTTTACCATTCATTTTCTCCCCTTTGGCATAAACAAAAAACATAAGGCGAAACATGGAGAATAATCATAGTATTAAACATAAAAGAACACAACCATAGATAGTGATGTCTCTAAACTAAGCTAGGCCAAAACATAAAGAATTTAGATAAGTCATAAGATGTATACTATAAACAAGAATGAGAGCTACGGTTTCGGAGGAGGTGACGGAGGAAAAAGTGCATAGAAGTAAGCGTAAAATGCATTCTACTAGGCTTACATGTCCACATGTTGCACTTGAATAGCATCTTGTTAAGCCCATATTCCGTCATGTTGTACCTACAATTCTCGAAGCATCCTACCAAGCCCATCAACAGAAGATGTAAGAGAATCAATACAGTCATTGAGAAGACTATGTGATCGTCGGTAAAAATGAAACCATGGGAAGAAAAATGAGCACTAGAGGCAGGAGCATCTTGACGAGGGTGTGGAGCTTGCGGTATCTCGGCATCGTCATCCTCATTACCTTCAAAAGGTAGAGTTGATGGACCCGAAGTGAGATCGAACCCTTTTGTGTGTACGAACCATTGACCATGTTCTTTCACAATTTTCATTTTTTTAAGAGTTTGGATGTTGATGGTGTTGGCAGGGAAAATTTTAACAAACGTCTCATCGTGAAGAGGAATGTCAAATTGCTTAAAGATTTTTGTAAAAAGAATTCCATAAGGAAAATCTTTAAGGTGTCGCGAGGAATGCACAAGTTTCATAAGACCTAGTGCAATAGTTGGAAAATCAAGTTTTCTCTTGACAAGAAAAGAATCGAGGACAAAAATATCAAAAACTTTTTCTTCGTCTCAATGACCCTTTCGAAAAAGAGTCATTTGTCTTCCCACTGACGAGGGAGGTCTGGGCTATAGGTGATTACAGGATATGGTGGACATATTTTCATTAAAGCTATGGTGGCTATTCAAGTCTCAAAGTTCTCTGTATGCTCAATTGTTACTGGACAAATATTGTAGAAGGACACATCCGTTGTTTACAGTAGTTCCTTATTCAACCTCTTCTATTTGGAAGAGACTAAAGAGATTTGGACCATAAGTCGAGACACACATTGCGTGGCACCTTGGGTTATGGCAAATCTTCTTTTGGCATGATTGTTGGATGGGTGATTCTACATTGGCATCCATTTTCCCAAATAGATAGCACACATTTGCGAAGGTGTAGGATTTTTTCAAGGAGATTGGATGGGATTTTGGGCGACTACTACATGCTCTTCCATCAGCTATAGCAGAGCAGATTGCGGCCATTATACTATGCCTTGATGTCTTATATCGCATTTTCTACAGGGCTATACCAGATGGTAGATTTACTACTAAATCAGGCAACTAATCCGTCCGAATAGGCCAATACATGATTCGTTTCGTCTACTGTGGAACCCTATCATACCTCCTACCATATCATTCTTCTATTAGAGATTATGGAAGGACTTAATACCAGTTGATGTCATTATCCAGAGGATGATAGACAATCAGTTGGCTTCTCAATGTCAGTGTTGTTTAGAGATTGAGACCATCACTCATAATTTTACTGATAGTAGTATTTCAGAAAATATTTGGCAACATTTTGGGGCATTATTTCATATTACCATGACTGCAGTAGAGAGTGTCATACTGGTAGTAGTATTTCAGATCATATTTGGCAACATTTTGGGGCTTTATTTTAGATTACCATGAGTGCGTGAGAGAGTGTCAGACAGAGATTTCTGAGATGGAGGTATTCTGGACAGTTTGTAAGGATCGGGCACATTCGCATCATTATTCCTCTATTGAATTTCTAGGTTTCTTTAGACTGAGGGAATAATGCAAAACACAGGAACATAAGTATGAGTTTGAGACATATTATTCGGAGAGTTTATCGTATGGTATCCTTCCTCCATATTGGTTGACTATTTCGACCGTTATATTGGCGTAATGACATACAGCTTTCTATACTTTTTGGTATTTCTTCGACTTTCCTCCCATCGCCTCCACATATCATGGTTTGGTGGCGTTCTTCATCATTTGGATCTATCAAGATCAACACTGATGGTTGTGTCAAGGATGTGTTTGCGAGTGGGGAAGGCATCATTAGGGACTACGCAGGAAATTGTATCAGGGCCTTCTCAGCTTCATATGGATAGTGTATGATATTAGAGGCGGAACTTAGGGCTATTCATGATGGGATACTACTGGCTAGAGATCTTAGTTTGTCAGACATTTGGGTTGAGGCAAACTCGTTTGTGGCCATTCACTGTATCATCAGAGATGGCGAACCATGGCCTATCCAGGGGATACTCAGACGGATTGCAAATATTGTTTCCTATAACAAAAATACAGTTTCCCATATCTTTAGAGATGTGAACCAAGTTGTAGATGCACTTACTACCGAGGGTTGGCGTCATCGTAGATACCAAGAATATGGACCAACTAACTTACCACGACATATCAGGGCACTCATTCAAATTGACAGATATGGTTTGCTTAGCATGAGAGTTTGACTTTTTGTATCTAGTCTTTACTTTTATTTTTGCTCACATTTGCTCTTCTTATAAAGGAAGTAGTAATTCATTTATTATTGTTTTACTTTACTTTTACTGTAAGGGAAGTAGTACTTCATTTTTTTTAATATTTTACTTTACTTTTACTTTAAGGGAAGTAGTACTTCCCCATTTATTGTTTTGCTTCATTTCAGTTGTAACCATGATATTCCTCTGCCATAAGTGAGGAAATATTAATAAAATCTCGGAGGTACCGCCTTCCTTCTACTAAACAAATGATATTTTGTACGACTTTACATGGAAGTGTTAGATGATTTGCACTAATTTTTGTGATATTTTCAAAATATTTCCCGATCACTCGATGACATGCCTCGAAAGGGTTATACACTTCAAGAGTATAATGAGTTTTATGAAGAAAAATTTGAGTATCACACGGATCAAGCTCAAAAACTTCACGAATGAGAGCTTTGTTGACGGTGATAAGAACATTTTTAGTAAACAAGAAATCTCATCCAAATGAGGTGAAATGACATTTTTTGATAAAATTCTTTCATAAGACGAGGAGGATATGCATGTCCTTTGAAAATGGCAACCGACACCCACCTCATGTTTTCAAAATATTTTTCAATATGAAATGAGGGTGCTTCAATAGAAAAGTCAGCAAAATCGACGTTCTTACCTATTAAGATGGGTGATTTTTCAAATGGATTGATGGCACCTCGGGTTCTATATCAAACTCCTCCTCGGATGATGATGGTTCAGGAGACCTCCGCACTGTACTTTTGAGTCTTTTCCTCATTTTTCTACCAACCCCGACATTGTAGAGATAAGGAAAAAATAGGGTTCAGATTATATAGAAAAAAAAAAGAAGATCTTGGTGAATGAAGAGGTGAAATGTTTCGAAATTAGGTGATGAAAGGTAGTGGGTTCAACGAAATTAGGGAGAAATCGAGTAGTAGATTGAAGATTTAACTGATTTGGAGTGTATTTCCCTAGAGCAATAAGAAAAATGGAAGAAATGGGAAAATCGTATAGTACCGGACGTCCGGTTGACAAAGTTAAAAATCTCTATCAAACCGGACTTCAGGTTAGCTCATTCGTTCTCCCCTTTGTATGCACATGAAATAGTGAGATTATGTAATCAAATGTTTTCAATTATGCATTTCAAATTCATCAATAATATCCAAATCTCTTCTAAGATGTGAGAATCGATCATGAGCTAGAGGTTTTGTGAAGATACCGACCAATTGATATATTTGGCTTCGACGNTAGAGGTTTTGTGAAGATACCGACCAATTGATATATTTGGCTTCGACGGTAGATAAAGCAAAGGAGTTTTGTTTCTTGTTAAACCATGATACAAGTACAAAGCCTAGAAAAAGACATGTTCCGCACTTTTACTATCAATTGTGCATCCGGCCCAATCGGCATCCGAATGGCTAATTAGATCAACGTGAATGCCCTTAGGATACCAAAGCCCTAAGGTTCTAGTACCACTTAGATATTGAAAGATTCGTTTTACAGCCTTAAGATGCGATTCTTTAGAATTCGATTAAAATCTAGCACATAATATCAGGTCTACTTGTGGTTAAGTAAAGAAGGGATCCGATCATACCCCGATATTTTGTTATATCAACGGACGTACTTTGTTCGTCCTTGTCTAATTTTTAGAGATGTGCTCATGAGAGTGTCTATAGGCTTCAAATCATTCATGTTCTAACTTTTTTAGCATGTTTTATATGTACTTACTTTGATGTGCTCATTGGAGTGTCCAAAGAAGAATTTACGGTCTCCCATCATACTCATCTCAATTCAATGATCATGCACTTAGAGAATTCTTCACATAGACGAATATTTGTGGCACCAAATATAATATCATCAACATAAATTTGAACAATAATCATGTCATTTTTGTGAGTTTTAACAAAAAGCGTAATGTATGCTTTTCCAATTGAAAAACCATTGGAAATAAGGAACTTGCTCAATCGTTCGTACCAAGCTCTCGGAGCTTGTTTTAGACCATAGAGAGATTTACAAAATTTGAAAACATAGTCCGAATCTTTATTATCTTTAAAAACGGGAGGTTGTTCAACAAAAATTCTTCTTGAATGAAACCATTAAGAAATGTACTTTTGACATCCATTTGATAAGAGTGAAATTTTTATGACAAGCAAAAGCAAGAAGCATATGAATGGATTCTAATCTAGGAACTGGTGGAAAGTTTTCATCATAATCGATGTCTTCTTCTTGATTGTAAACTTAGGCCACCAATCTAACCTTGTTACGCACAATTATCCCATTTTCATCCCGTTTATTTCTAAAAACCTATTTTGTACCAATTATGGTTTAATTATTTGGTCTAGCAACTAAATCTCAAACATGATTTCTTTCAAATTGATTTAGTTCTTCTTGCATTGCTAGTATCCAAAATTCATCAAACTCGGCTTCTTTAAAGTTTTTAGGTTCAATTTGTGAAATAAATGTCCAACTACGAAGATGATTTATAAGAGAGGTTCTAGTAGTAATACCTTTGGATGGATAGCCTATTATTAATTCTTTCGGATGAGATTGAACAAACTTCCATTCCTTTGGTATCGGGGAATCATCTTGAACCTCAGTTGACTCTAATTTACTTTCATGAGCATTTGGCTCCTTCGTTTGTTCTTCATTAAGCACTTCCTTGTTTTGATCTTGAATATTCATTTGTTAGAATGGAGTTTCGAGACCTACATCATCATCAAGATCTTTCTCGATACCAAGTGAGTTATTTTCTTCAAATATGACATGCATGGATTCTTCAACGACTAGAGTTCTTTTGTTAAAAACTCTATAAGCTTTGCTAGTCGATAAATATCCTAGAAAAATACCAATATTGGACTTTGAATCGAATTATCCCAAGTTATCTTTTGTGTTTAAAATAAAGCATTTGCAACAAAAAAAAACTTTAAAATAACTAATATTGAGAATCCTATTTTTCCAAAGCTCATAGGAGTTTTAGTTTTCTTGCGACTAACTAAAACTCTATTTACAATGTATTAACGGTCGACCCAAAAGGTTTTGGTCAATTATTTTTGTTAAGCATGGTTCTAACCATTTCTTGTAATGTATGATTCTTCATTTTTACTACACCATTTTGTTAAGGAGTTCTATGAGTCGAGAAATTATGTTCATATCCATTTTCGTTGCAAAAATTATCAAAAGTAATATTATCAAATTATCCACAATGGTCACTTCTAATAGTTGTAATGGTATAACCTTTTGGACTTTCTTACAAAAATGTTTAAAAGATTTTAAAGCTTCTTCATTTAGACTCAAAAATATGACCCGAGTAAATTTAGAAAAATCATCAACAATTACAAATGCATAATGTTTACCGCTCAAGATAGTGATTCTAGATGGTCCAAAAAGATCCAGTGGAGAAGTTGTAATAGTTTCGTAGTTGAAGAATATGCTTTAGTTAAAAGAATTTCTTACTTGTTTTCCAAATTGATGAGCATCAAAAACTTTATCTTTCTCAAATTTTAAGTTTGGCAAACCTTTGACAATATAAGTTTTGGAAATTTTTGAGTGAAGGTCTATGCTAACACGACCTAATCTCCTATGCCACAACCCAATTATCTTTTTTCAAACTTAAAACGTTTTTCAGAATTTTCAAATTCGATATTTATGATATAAACATCTTTACTACGGCTTCCTATAAATATTACCTATTTTGATGTAGCATCATTAATAAGGCATTTGAAATAATCGAATTTAATATTGTAACATTTATCACATAATTGACTAATACAAAGCTAATTACGTTTAAGGTTATCTACTAATAACAATTTTTCAATTTTAGGAGAGAGATGGTTACCCATATCTCCGATTCCGGTAATTTTCCTTTCGCATTATCTCCAAATGTCACATGACATCCATCATTTTCTTTGGAGTTTGATAGTAGTGTTCTATCTCTGGTCATATGTTTTGAGCATCCACTATCCAAGAACCACTTACTCCTCGTCTTCCTTGATACCTATAAAACAAAATCTAATTCTTGATCTTTGGTACCCATACAAGTTTGGGTCCTTGGTAGTTAGTTTTAGTGGATTCTCGAATCCACTTGTTCTTTCTTTCAAAGTATAATTTTTTCTTTTAGACAATTATAAGCAATATGTCCTTTTTTTGTTGCAAAAGCTATATGTAACCTTCGAGGAGAAAGTATTTGAAGTTTTAACAAATATATTTTCTAAAGATTTTTGTTTCAAAAATGGTTTATATTCAATGCCTCAGTTATCAAAAATGCATTTCTTTTTTTTATTTTCGAGCATTAAATCAAAATTATTCTTTCCTTGAGTGAATTTAAAAGCTTTTTTTTTTTTTTTTTTTATCTAGTTACTAAATTAGAAAACATGCTAAACTGATATTTAGCCTTTCAAGAAACCTTTCTGATTGAAAATCTAGCTGTACACGTGCAAACAGCCATGAATAAAGGCTACTGCTTATGGTGTGTTTGATCCGCATTATTTTGGAAGAATGTATTCTGGAATAGTAGATTGATGGAAAATGTGTGGTTGAAAAAAAAAAGTTATTGATGTAATGTAAAATATTATTTTAAGAAAAAATTTGTGGTTGAAAATGAGTTGAATACTTTGAGAGTAATAGAAATTTCTTCCATTTTCGTGAGAGAATAATGTTACGTACACATAAACAATTATATAATGATTTACATAGATTAGGTATCAAAAAGAGAGTGAGAATTTTTTATTTAATTGAAGAAATTCTAACTAAAATCACATCTCACCACAATATGTGTATGTAAGCAATTATGTAAATCGTTATATACATGTAGACAAGTCTGATTGAAAACCAACCATTCCATTTCCCATGGATACCTCTATTATATGTCTGTACCTATTTTTCTCATTCCCCATTACAAAGATAAAGAAATCACCCTCACCTGTAATTCTTCTGTGTACTGAAATACAGGACTTTTTCCACCCCTAGAAACTCCTTTTACTTCCTCCTTTCCCCAGCATTATTTATATGAAAGTATTTTTAGTTTCTGCAATTCTTTTCGAGTTTCAATCCTCGAGGTGTCCTACAAGGAAAAGCCTATTCCTCCCCTTCTCTCTCTAGATAACCATGCAAATCATAAGGTACTCATTATATATTCACGGCTTAAACCTCTCTTCTTTGTAATTACTCTGATTTATATTCATCTCGATATGATCATGTTTTTCAGTTCAAATCAGATGATCAAAAGAACAGCTTCAACGATGCCTGATCTGTCATTACAGATCAGTCCACCCTGGATGTCGAATTCCCCGAGATCTACGGCTCGTTCTGCGAGCAGTGAAAGCGACCTAAGCCAAGAAAATGAGTTTTTTCACCCAGACGGGAGTTCCAGAAATCCATCTGTTGAGCCCAATTTGAGCCTAGGGTTTAGCCCTCTACAAAGAAAGTTTCATCATTACCAGCCGCAAACATATGGGCGTGATTTTAAGAGAAGTTGCAGAATGATGAATGGGATGATAAAAAGAAGTGCTAGGGCTCCCAGAATGAGATGGACTTCGACCCTTCATGCTCATTTCGTTCACGCAGTTCAGCTCCTTGGTGGCCATGAGAGTATGTATCAAATAAATTTGTAGTGTCAGATTATTGAAAACTATTCATTTTTAAAGTTTAATCCTATGATTATTTCTGGGGATTTATAAGTATTTTGATCAAAAAATACTTTTGTTCAAATTACTTTTAATCTACATATTTCGTGTGATCTATAAATACTATCCACTTCTTCACCACTCATTTACCACTGTTTATAAACACATTATCAGACTTACTTTTTAGACAAAATGGTTAAACATGGATGAATTCAAGTCTCACCATAGAATATTTATGAAGTATTGTGCATTTATTGGGCTAAAAGCTTAACATTTTTTATGAGATGGATCAACGTGGTATCAAAGTGACAAAATTGCTGAGTATAAATATCTATTTATGAAAACATGTATGTTCAAAAAATTTTATTCTCTCTTAAAATTTAAATTTTTTGATGAGAGATGGTTCGACAAGAATTTCTTGCACAAATTGCCATTCAATAGAAGATAATAGTATCTGGTTTTTACTATGTGACAGCATTATCTATGAATATTTTTTCTGGGAAAATCAGTTCCAATATTTTCTTTATTTCTTGACAAATATTACAGGAGCAACACCCAAGTCAGTTCAAGAGTTGATGAATGTCAAGGACTTAACCTTAGCTCATGTGAAGAGTCACTTGCAGGTGGGGGACTGTTTTCAATCAATTTTCCTTGAATATAATCAAGAAAAAATAAGTTTTTTTTCTGTTCATTAATTTTAAACATTTTTGCACTTCTATTACTCGTGTGAAGTAGGGCAAAGGGTACAAGAAGTGAGGACAAAAGAGCATCTAGAGAGTAATCTTAACACACAGGACTTCTTTTTCTAATCTTTTTCTTTATGTGGGTGTTCATGCAGATGTACAGAACAGTGAAGAGCACTGACAAAAGAGCAGGTATATATATTTGGACTTTGCCTCTTTTAGGGTCCCATTTCTCTGCCTTTCCATCATCCTCTTTGTTTGTGCTTGATAATGATGTTAGGGAGACAAACTTCTCTCAGTTGGTCTACTCTGTTTCCAAGTCTCAAATAACAATCATGATATATTGACATTTTTGGATGACACAACGTACACATGTTAGAAGTTCATTGGATTGTTTAAAAATTAGTCAATAACTTGTCCAATTATTTTTTTCATATATCTTCTTTCGACAAAAATGTTAAAAACATTTGACAACCAGATAAGAGCATTTTTAAGAGATTCTTCATTTATAAAGTCGATCTAAATTTGGAGAATCAAACTCAATTTCTATTTTATCTAAGGTGATCTCATACATCTTTGATTTGATTAAAAATTAATTTTTAGCAAATTTTAATAAAAAGTAATTAAAGGCTCGTTGGATTCTCATTATTGTATAACGGGAATGAAAAATATAGTCTCTATTGGG